>VXBO01008965.1:281-11666 GCA_013400135.1 Rhinoptilus africanus
TAAATTAAATTCTTTGTTGACGGGCTTAATTAATTAATTAATATACTAATTTAACTTGACATATGCAAGGGTGAAATTTTTTGTTCTTTTTAAAACGTATAGAATTAGGATTAATATCTGCCTCTGGAACTGACATGAAAGACAGAAAGTTTTAAAATGAAAAAATCTATTTTCTTTACACACAGAAAGCAGCAGACTAGTCACTATAAAAAAAGAAAGCCTTTCTAATGTGGATACCTTATCATGAGCTATTAGCTACACATATTTACATAACGGGGGGTTTCCCGAGGTAAATGAATGTTCTGTATGCCCTATTTTTGAAAACTCTCATTTACACTTGCAAGAAATGTATTTCTTTCAGTCAAGATATGAACACAGGTTTACACAAAACAACAATTAATTCATTCATCATTTCTTCTGTGTGTTTTATAATCAATGTGCTTGCCAAGTACGTTTCTGGAGGCTTATATGAGTTTACAAACACCTTCATGAGAGTTGAAAGCTGGGTGTATAGAACTTTTTAGATTTCCCAATATATATACAAAATTATTCTTAAAGCCTTATAAGTTTTGATAGATCATCAAAAATATTGATGGTAACATCAGCCAAATACCCAGTCTCTACGATTTGTTGTAAATCTCCTTTTCCTTCTAATTAATATTCTGTAGATCCATTCAGTGAAGAAATGCAAATGAGGGGGAAAAAATATCATTTTGGCTTCTCAGTCCTAATAGCTGTCTCCTTTGTCACACCTTAATTTTTTTAGATCAATTTACAGTAATCAATCACCTAGTTTTACACACCAGCAAGATGACATGTTCTCTGTCTCTCTCTCCCTCTTTCTGTCTTTTTCTTGCTTCCTGGATGACTTTGTATTTCTTTTTCCATTCATTTCAGGGAAGATCTTGGCATAACAACCTTCTTAGATCATATCATCAACTACACTGATTTTATGACTTTTTTTTTTTTCTACCACTCGGTGGCATTATTAACTTCATTTGTTTACAACTTGAGCTAAGTTCTGAGATAAATTTTATTTTCAGGTTCATAAAAAGAAATAAAATTGAGGAGCAGAAATCTTTGAAATTTAAAAATGTGTTTGTTTTTCTAGGAGTATTATGTTAGTAAGAGATTAGTACTAAAAAAAACCAGAACATAACCCAAGATTTTTCCCTGCATTAAAACTGGCACTTTGGCTAGTAATACAATTACATGTCCTTCATGAAGAAGTGGGTGTTTTTCTTCATGTAGTTATTTAAAATTGATGTAAAGCTTTCTGCTCGTTGACATTCACTGTTTTTCTTCTACTTATTATACAGATCCTCTTAAAAGACAGAAAAAAAAGTCTTTTATTTGTTTCATACAAATACATATAAATGAAATCATCAGTCCTGTATTCCAGGTGCTCTGGGACACATTATACAAGTAGAGTCATAGAGACTCCTGCAATTATTTCCAGTGGATATATTGTCTTTCTAAAAATATAAGAGGCTGAAATCTTTTTTTACAAACCTGAGATTTGTAAAACATTTACAGCCTGAAACACTGGGCTGAGTCTTTGTTCACACATACTTTTGTCTGTTGTTGTCCTCTTCTCCCCCACAAGCCACAAAGCAGTAAGAAAGGCTGAAGGGTACCAGCAATAACATTCACAGAGAGATGACTAAAATTCATGATATCTAACATATGTTTGATCTTCGTCTTTGGGGATTTGTCTTACTAGTTAGTCTAAACAATGAGTGTTATGAATACCCTAAAAGAAAATTATTACACTGAAAAGTTATATTCTAACATATTCTATATTTTAGACTTTTCTGAATGATTCAAACATAAAATCTTGCAGTAGTTACTTTTTCTGTCTGAAACAGGCTTATTCAGCAAAAAACATCCATTAAAAAAGGCAACTCCCATAGATTCTCACGAAAAAGTCCTACAAGACTTCTTGCTAGGCAGTCAACTTATAACATAACACATTCTAATGCTGAAGTTCATCAGAGAGAGTGTAAGCTTTTAAATATTAAGGTTCTCACTAGAATCAGATATCTCTGTAGACAATATCCATACTATACTACAACACTATTATGACTTCTAAGGAAGTGGATGAAGTTCAGAGGCAAAATGCGTTAAAATGCAGTCGATTCTTCATGTTGAAATCCTGAGTGGGTTTTGAGGAGGTCCAGCTCATATAGACAATATCACTGGATTCACCTCCTCAGTGTTTACGTCGTTTTCAATATTAAGGGTCATGGAGAAATATGTATGTTTCTCAGATACTCAGGTGAAATTTTTTCAGCCCGTTTGACAGACATCTCTGCAAACTTTTACTTGCTTCCTACTATGATTTCAAATATCACCGTATGAATAGTAACCCTGATATATGGTGACTCATCATTTCCTTACCTGTCTTTATTGTTTTGGGTTTTTTTTTCTTATTGGGAGCATAATCTATTTTGATAATTGTACCTGTAAAACGATTTATAAATAAGTATGCTTTTCAAAGTGCAACTAATAACTGGGAGCAATGATAAAGTTTAGAAAATCTGACCCAGGTCCTCAGGATTGTTTTTATTTTAGCAATGTAAGCACCAAAAAGTGGAAAAGCTAGAACTTTGCTTTGAAAACCAGTATGAATTATTTTGTTCCAAATGAATATAGACATGCAAAAAGGCTTATCTGCACAGGTGGTTCATGTACAGGAAGCAGAATTATACACAGTTTGACAAAAGGTCACAAAGGAATAAATGCAATCTTTTTTGAACTTGACAATAATTTATTAGAGCTTTGCTTATTTTAAGTTACAAAATGGCACACTAAAGCTTCAGAATTCTCTTTTGTATACATTCATTTCACCATCTCCACTCGTTCTGAGAATAAACTGTCCATAGTGAAAAACAAGGAAGTCAGTGTTGAAAGACAGTGAGTTAACCCAAAGAAAGACAGTTAGTTAACCCTTTCGAACAAAATTTTCAGGTGAAGTTACAAGTCCAGTCAATTTAGTTTTAACATTTTTCCTTTCTTTCTCTTTCTAAAGTTCCCGTGAGAAAAGCCTTATAAAATGGGTGTTTTGCTCCAGCCTGAAAGACTTATACTTCTATCTGCTAGTGGCACATGAAGATAATCCAATGGGAAGAAATTAAAGTACTGCTTTTTAATTCACAGGCATTATTTATAGTTGACTTGCAGAATGTTTTTTTCATGATAAAGTAGCAGCTGATTCCAAGAAGTAATGGAGAGGAGACACTGGCCTATATATTAGAGCAAATTTCAGAAATCGTACCATGATTGTAATGCCTCATGCCAGCCAAAGTTAACTACTTCCACAATTACTTATACTGGGTGATTTACTCACACCTGTACAGTGTGAAGAAGTAAGCTCTATTACATTAAAATTTGGACACAGGACACAAAATATGCACCCAGGTTTTGAAGAACCTCCAAAGCGTATGTGAGGAACTATAGAGCTACAGTCATTCTCTCCTAGTCACGAAGAGATTAGTTCCATGGAAGTAAATTTTGTCATACCATGTACTGTAAGCTTTATAAACAAACAAGGCCTTTAGGACTTTGTCTTGGTATAGATGGGCTACTGGTATATGATTCTGTAAAGTTATCCAGTAAAAGTGACACGCCAGGAGCACGTAGCCTCCATCCAAATTTCAGTAGTGATGTCTGTCTACGGAAATGTCCTCAAAGTATCAGAGAGGTTAAACATTTGGGAATCCCAGCAATCCTAAAAGCTCCTGCTCCACTATTTATTACATGGCCTGCATTCCACCTGTCAGCTCAAGAACAGCCTTCTAACCAGGGCAGCCCTGACACAGCGAACTTAAGACTATGCTGTTTTTCCATTAAAAGTGTGATGCAACAAGATGGTAACAATACATGAGAAGACGCTGAAGTGCATCGTGTAGGCTCTGATACCTGGTTACTGTCACAGGAGCAATGGTGCGCTGGCCAGGAGTGGTCACCACTTATGAACGTTGCAACTAAACTCAGGCTAATCTTGTTTTTTACATTGCTAGAATCCACGGTAGAGATCAAAGGTTCTTCCACAGATCCAATTTATTGGATGGAAATTTCAGGTTCAAAGGTAATTTTTGTTTGCCTGTGCGAGGATGTGCCAACATATTTTGTGCCAACAGAATGTGCCAACATATTTTGAAAAATTAACTTACTAGTTCCCAAAAGAGAACCCAATGGCATATGTCTTTGGGATGCTGGGCACAATGCTGACAGCACTTTGGTTCGTGACATTGCAGTTTGATATCTTCAAGTTCATCACTGATGTGACTTTAAGAGAGCTTCAGAACTGAACTGTGTACTTTTCCTGTATATTTACTATATATTTACTATTGTCATGCAGCACAGGTCATTCTGCAGACACCTTATGGGTGTCTGTGCTGTTAACTTTGGTCTCTGACCAACAATTTTGTTCTGTTTCCTATCTTTAGTCAATTTTTAATCTATACAAGTCCATGACAATGTAATTCCTTTAAAGAACCTTTGGTAAGGAATCATGTCAAAAGCTCCTTGGATATTCAAAAGGAATTAGTGTTCAGCTATGAAAGCAGCCCACCTTCCTTTTACACCTCAATAATCTATTACTCCTAGAGACTATCTGGTAAGCTTCCTACTTCTGAAATGTTACTTCTGACCTATATCATTAAAATTCCACATTTAACTCATCAGAATTAGTCCCATCCCCCCTGTCCTCCCCTCCTCCTTCTTGTTTTGACATGATTTCTGCTTTTTGAAGATTTGTATATTTTTATTTCTAAATACCTCCTTCACTCTGCTTTAAACACTAGCTCTTTTTAGTTCTTTTAAATGCTTTCATGTAGATAATAGAACTTACTTTCCCAATTTATTTTTTTATTTACATTTTATTTAAATTTTAAAAAATTGTGTAATTTGAAGGCATTTTAGAATTTTGCTGAATTTTTTTTCATGATTTCTTTTGGGAAAATTTTCTAGTTGATGATGTTGGTGATGGAAATGAAGTGAGATATCTACTTTTCTATAATGCTTGGCTTTCTGGGTAGTCTTCTACTATACTTCTTGAAACATGGTGATGGATTACCCTGATGAGGACTTCTTGGGTCATTCTGGCTTCAAGCCAGAGATTTTTTTTTCAGTCTCACTTGAGAATAAGTTGACCTCCCTAACCTAACCAACCATGCTTCGTTGATCTTTGGTGCATGCTCTGACTTTAAGTGTTGAGGGCAGGCTGACAGCAACCTCTCCGCACATTTTTTTTTAATGAGTTGCTGCATAAATGCAGGAACTACCCCTAAATCCTTTCTACAGATCAAGTTCCTATTCATGACAGGTTAGCATCAGTGTGAAGTTTTGGATAATTTCCCTTCAGGCAATGGAAAAAAGATCTCAGGTTTGGTTTTAGATATGATCCTTTATATTTCAAAGAGGGACAAGGTGTGATGTAACTCCAGCAGGTATAGATGGTCTCCTGATAGTAGAAATTATTCTGGTAGAAGCAAGAAGTGAGTGGCTCTAACTTTATATGTACTGTAGAGCTACAAAGCTGAGAAATTCCTTTGGATGCATGTCCGAGAGGGAGGAAGCCTTCTCCAAAAATCACTGCAGCAGTCACAGTCCACCTGAACTCCTCACTGAAGCCCTAGCTTCACTGTTTCTTAGGACCATCCCTCCCTTTCTTTGTTCTCTTTTGTAACATCCTGCTTTGTTTTATTAATCTAGAGACCTCCTTTCTTGTGGTGCTTGAAACTGCGGCAGAGCACACCTTCGATGGTCTCTGGGGATACTAGTAGAAAACGGAAACTTTGCTTTATCCTAAGTTTCTTTTGGTCCAACCAAGAAGCAGAGATTTCCCTGCATGTCTGCCACCCTCTGCTCCCTAATTCTCCAACAGCTTGGCACTTCCCAGGATGGCTCATCGATTGCTTATCATGTGGCTGAGCAGCCGTGAGTATGTCCTAGCAGCGCAACGTACCATATAGAGAACTGTGCAGAATGACAACTTGCAGTTCAGGTACAGCATCTATACTGTAATTGTTCTTTCCATAGAGTCTCTCTTCCTAGGGAAAAATCATCTTTCATGACAAAGACTGGATGTTGTATTTCACATACATTTCTTCAGGACCGACACAAGAACTTCAATGTCACTTCAGTGATATTGGAACACAGTCAGTGTGTTCCTCCAGACAGATGAGCAACTTTCTTCTTCCTTGATTTAAATTCATTGGTTGGCTCACAGCTGGGACGATCCACCCTGGATAACAGAGTTCCCTGGCCTCACTGATTAAACAGGCAAACAAACACGTCTTACAGCAGAACAGGGAGTTTTCCAAACACCATGAAGTTATGTACCCCAGTTCTTTTTTAGACCTCTATCTCAGTTCTTTTTTAGAATTCAGTTGTGCATTGCAGAAAACACAGAAACACTCATTCTGGCTAGGCTTTGCAGCACTCGCATTTGAAAGAAGGGAAAAAACCCCATGACATTAGAAATATCCACAGAGGTGTTTTTCTAATGTGGTTTGATTAAAGCTTCCAGAATGTTCCTATTTTTTCTTTACCATCTAAAATGCTTCTATTCTGCATGGGGAAAAAAAAAACCCTATCAAACCCTTAATCACAAGTACTTTGCTTAAGTTTCTGCAGCAAAAAATACAAGTGTAAGCAGTCTCCCCCACTCCCCTCTCCTTCTTCACCCCTGCCCCAGGGCTGCTCCCCAAGCTTGTGCTGCTCACACAGCTGTGCCGTGACCTGGAACACTTCCCTAAGCTGACAGCCACAGGGCTGGTTTTAGCTAAATTATGTTTAACCTGGCTCAGTCCCCGTTCAACTCACTGCTTTGTCTCATTAAATGGAAATGAGCATCCACGGATGGAGGGAGCCATACTGCTCAAGCTGCTGCTTCCAACCAGAGAAATCATCATGAAACCACAACCTCAGCATCAGATTTAATTGTGTCAAAGTGAGTAATTTGGCCAGACAACTGAAGTACTAGACTGCTAATCGACTTAAAGAACTAATCAAGTAATGCTGAGGAAGATACCTGAGTACAATATATTAGTAATATGCATTTTCTGTGTACCAGATTAAGCCTGTAAAGTAAAAAACGCATACAAGTAAAATTATTTCCATCTCACAAAAAGGAGAAACCTTCCCAGTATCAAATCAGAAGAGAGATGCTGCTCTGGCTGATGATCAAAAGAAGTATACTAAAATTAGGATGAGCTTTGGGGAAAAAAAAGTGCTCCCTAACATCTGAATGATTTTTTTTTAAATTAAATTTTGTATTTTATTCATTCTAGACAGTTAAAGAAAAATTGCAATGTTTTAGCTATTTTAATAATGTGCTACCCAGAAATTATTGGAATAAGTTAGTTTAGAGAATGATTAAAATAGCTTAATCGAAAACGTATAGAACAAGATTAAGCTGTAGCAGTAAAATCCATTCTTCCTATTCAGCTGGGCAAATGGTGCTGGAGTACCAGTGCTTTGCAATGCTGGATATGCAGCTGCCCTTGCCTTGCATCCGTGTGAACAGAAGGGGGTGGTGTTACCTCAGCTTGTGCAAGGACCTGTACTTCTAGGAACGGAACAAAAAAATTACCCCTAACTTTATTAGCTCCACTGAGAGAGGAATAAAATACCTAGGAAAAGAAATGGACTGACATTATTTATATTAAATGAGACTTCTAAAATATGTTATTCCCATTCGATACGGCCTTTTTTTTCCCCTACTCAGCATCATGGGGTTAGCTGATGTACAAAAGACGTGTAAAGTACACAAGAATATTAGAATATAGTTTTGTAATATCAGTACGCAATGCCCCATTTTTCATGCTCTATTACTCTTGAACATCCGTTCTATGCATTGCACCACCATGCAGCGGCACATAATTTGGGTTCAGAAGACCCTCTCTTTGTGCCCAGCTGGTGGGAATCAGGTAGGAAGTGACAGAAGTCTAGGCAGTATCCCACAACTGTGGAAAAGATATGCAGGTGAGTACCCAGCAGAGATATCTGTGATAATGTCAAGTCACAGCCCTGCTCCAAGGGGAAACCCACTGGAGGGGATTTTGATAAACCAGTGGTAGCTAGAGGAGCCACGCTGTGCCACTGAGACCAGGAAGTATGTTGGGACCTGCTGTAGAGGAGGCCTGAGTTAGAAGGGTTTTTAGATTTTGGTTGTGTGTGTGTGTGTGTGTGTGTGTAAAAGAGAGAAAAGCCTTCTGATAATTCTTTGGCAAAGTAGTAATTGATCCTTGGGACTGGTTATTCAGGAAAAACGCCATACTCTATCTCATTAACACAACAATGGTTATATATGTAAAACATAATGTAAAAAAATAGATGCACAGCTACATATGAACAAAAGGGACAAAAGTGTATGTGGTAAACACATTCTGCCCCAAAAAGTTACTGACGTACTGTATATCAGCTGAGAATACATTTAAGAATGATATGGCAAAGGAAAAAGACCCACTGCTATTCTAACTGCTTTTTAGAGTCTAGCTACAATAGTTAATCTAAAGATTACTTTGGAAGATGGTTCATAAGTGTGCTCCACACTCAAATATCTTGAAGTAGCAGACAAACAGACTCTTATTCAAACACTTCCTTTGGTGAGGGAAAGCAACTTTTACAGCCATCATTTCTTAGAAAGATTTGCTTGTATTTTTCTGTCTCCTGCACTGTTGATAATTTTGATACACAAGAATGTCAAGCTTTTAAAAGGTTGTATTCCTTTCCAAAGGTGAAGCTAAGTGTTCCTAACATCATGCAAAGTGGTCTGAGGAGAAGAGAGAGTTTTGAAAACATGCATTTATAACTCTTTGGAACTGTGATAACCACTTGGAGACTTGGCAGTGTATCATCACTGACCTTTTCTTGTGAGCACTCGTAATTGCAAAGGCATTAATTAATTAAGTTTTACTAAAATGTTTTGAAGATGTAAGATTCCAGGTACTGTAAGTACGACAGAAAATCTTATGTACTATCTACTTATCTCCAGGACAATCTGCTTAGGGGAATATGTATGCACAGCAAAACAGTGCAAACTGCAGAAGTCATAGTAGCAGCATGAGATCCTGCAGTAGAAAAAAGAGATACAATCAGTAATATATTCATCCATAAATATCTTCTTCTATGCAAATATGGCTTTCAGAAACACTAGTACAATACGTACATTGAATTTGTTGCCAATAACGTCCAAGAAGTGCTACATACTGTCTGGAGGAAAGTCCATAGTCACTACTCTGAAAAAAATAACCTTAAGTACTTGGTTTGCAAGCCTACCTGGTCTCATTTTGCTCATCATGAAAATCTTAGGTTTGCTTGATGTTGCAAGTTAACATGGCAAAATGTTACTGAATTAGCCAAATCACAGTACTGGATGACGAATCCGCTTCAATTTCTCATATTCCCAATTTAGCAGTGAAATTAAGCATGTGCTTAATTTTAAGCACATATGTAAATCCCATTGAAATCGGTAGGATTTATGCACATATTTAAGTGCTTTGCTGAACTGGGGCCAGTAAAGAAATATGACTAATCTCATTAATAAAGGAAACAGGAGTTAGTCCAAGTTACTTAATCACAAAGAGTCTGTTTATGGGGAAAGAGCTGTGCTTTTTACATCTTCTATGTCTTACACTTTAAAAAATAAATACAAGTCAGAAAGGAAAAGTTAACTTTCTATAACATGATGATACTATAATTTGTGCAGTAAGACCTTCATGATTGTTCTCTTGCTTGTTTGAGCTACTGACATTTCTCACCCCCCAATAAGTCTGTGCTCANAAGACTGAAGAAAGCAAATACGAGGAACGTGACGTCAATTAATAAGTAGCTTTTTTTTAAGGGAAAACCTAGTCTATGTATAATAAAAAAACCCAGAAGTTCAAATCACACAGTTCACAACATGTAACTCATTACAGAAAAAGTCAATTATTAGATTCATGATATGTGTGCAAAAAATCCGCACAAAATGCAACAGGATAAGGAAGAGGGGAAAAGCATAGAAAAGTAAGGACATTGCCAAGGAATACAACACAAAGATAATAAAAGGAAAACTTCAACTAGATGAAAATAATAATTTTAATGGAAAACCAGAAACAATATGTACAACAGATGAAAAAACAGATTTCCTCTTAATGTTTCTAATTGATCTACTCTGTAAATTTTGTATGTCCTAAAGTTTACCAAAGACGCTTATAAGACTTGAAACTCAAAGCTTCCTATTTTCCCTTTCAGAATGTGTTGCTTCCCTAAGAAGTGAAAAAGGCAAAATTTAATTCTATACTGTGTTCCAAATGGTGTTCCCTTGCTTTTACATTGCAAACCTGGCTAAGAACAGAAGACTATATTTGATTACTGCTTTTTAGCATAACCCTTCATGGTTGTTTACATCCTGTAGGTGAAAATAAAAGAGAGTTAATTGATACAAATATCACCACCACAGAGATTTTTTTTTTCCATTTATGGAGTTGATTAAAAGTCTAATTTGTGCTGGGATGCTAGATGCCCATTTTCTTTTTTACTCTGGCTGGGGTTGCTGTTATACAGTGGGATGCTAGGAATGTAATTGAACATGCTTTCTGCAGCTTTTATGTTTACTAGCCCTTCTTAGGGGGGTCCTAGAGAATGAAGCATGAGGTTATTAAGCAGGACCAACACAGTGAGTCTTTAGTAAACACCTGTTTCTCTGGTGTTGTTTACATGTGTGAATTTGCCTGAATTAATTGTAGTGCTGCTCATGGCACAAAAATTAACTGGCTGCTAGCATTTATGTTACAAGCATCCAGTTTCAGAAATCTATAAATTAGGTGTAAAATTTTCTCTGAACTGAAATGCTCAAAATTAGTTATTGAAAACATCGCCCTAAAAAAGAAAAGGGATTAAACTAAGAGCTCCAGCTGATATTCAAGGTTTAAATTTTTTGATGTGTATTTAAATTGAGGGATAATTTACACTTTTTGTGCACCTTATTTATCTTTCCACAGCTCTCCACAAAAGTAAGTGAAGACAGCATAATCTGCAAATCCCTGTATAGAAATTAAATAAGTGAAGAGTAACAGAGAAACAGCTTGTATTCGGGGCACGCAGCCTCCAATGACAGAAGTCTGTAACTGGTGATGAAGGGTCTGAATCAATATTAACATTTGCTCATTTCTCTGACCATTTCAAAATTTAAGACTGGGAATATTCCCTTTGGTGTAACTGTACAGCAGAAGAGATAGGAGATAACAGGAAAGGCCTCAAGAAATACCTCTTGTCAATTCTTAGACATCTGTCTGTCTTGTGATATACCCTTTAGAGAACTGAAGTTTTATGGACAAGAAGATGAGCAGTATTTCTTACCCACAGGTATGATGAAAATGCAAATGCATACAA
>VXBO01008967.1:0-23373 GCA_013400135.1 Rhinoptilus africanus
GGCTGAATGGCCCTTTAGTTTAAATTAGGGACGTTCACTGGTCTTCCCTGAGAAAGTAAAATAAATTTGCTAGTGGTTACTAGTTGTAAAAAGCTGTTAAAATACACAAGTTCTGCCTCATTTCCAGTGAAATGCTGTGACTTAAGAACACTCGTTTATTGTTACACAGTATGCTGCCAGACAGTCCAGGTAGATGAAACCTGATTCTCTCTCTTATTGCTTTAAGCATTTCATTATCACTTGTGGGTTGTTTCAAAAGACAAGGAAAATATGAAACTCCTTGGAGTGAAGTAGTAACTTGCAGCTGAGATTTTTTTGGTGGGTTGTTGGGTTTTTTTAGCAATAAATTGACTGCGTTTGACCTTTGACTCAGGAGGACCGTATGGTTTTCTATTACTGAAGAACTAAGTTTCCATAATGACAGTGCTGTCAGAGGTGAGATGCGTAAGAGAAGCTGTTATGTAATGAAACATGAAGAGACACACATGAAATATTAAAAGCTTGACTGGGCAAGTCAGGCTGTGTCAACGGTAGTGCTAAGAACATCTATCGTAGCAGAAGCTGTGCCCAGTCTCTGATACCCTGACTGCAAGCTAGGTATGTAGTCAGATTGCTAAGGTGGAGCCCTTTTTCACTGACCTGTTACAGTGATATGAAGTGCTAAATGTATTGTAGATAAGCTGTCTGTTTGCTATATCTAGACAGCAAACTGTTCTTGATTGATTCCTGCTGTTACTTTCCCAAAGTATTTTTACTGATTTTGTATGAACTCGTGTATTGATTGTACACCTTCGAATTTTAGCCCTTGTGCTTTTTTGTTCTTCTTCTCTAACTCAGGCATTAACAATGGTGGGAAATTGCAGAAATCACAACTATTTCTTCATATTTAAATGCAGTTAAATAACTTGGTCATGGTCTTTTAATTCATAGGAAGTTATGTCCATATGGAAACAGACCATAGAAAAGTTTGTTTCAGTCTTAGTTGCATTTGCTGGGTATTCATGCCTGTCATCTCCTAAAGTGATGACCCTTAGATTTCCCAGGTTGCAAATGCTTTTAGGAAAGAGTAGAAAGCCTTGCAGACATCTGCCATTTACTAGATTGCTGATTCTGTTTTAAAGCTCTTAACACTAGTCTTTGATCACATTGTATGTTAAAAAAAGAACTTAAAAAAAGCAAGTGCATTTAAATAAGTGTCACAGTTCATAACCTAGCTGAAAAAAGTAATTTTGCATTTACAACTTTTCTGGAGTCTGTGTAGTGTTTTATAGAATTATCAGCTTGTTAACAAGTTGTTTGTGATTTTTTTCCTTTGTTGTTTTGGTTTTTTTATGATGAGATAGGAGAATTTAAAAATTGCTTGTATCATAAATTCTTTCGTTTTCAACATCCTGTTTTCTAATTTGAAATGTATTATACTCTGCAACACTTATTCCCATAATTTCTGGTTTGGAATTTGCTTTTTCACCGCATTAGCAGAAAAGCAAATAATTATTAATAATAATTAATTTTATCTTCATAAGATCCCTCTGAGACAGAGAAATACTAGCTTAATTATACAGCCAAAGAGCTATAACATGAGATAGATTGAGTGGCATGCATAGGTCACACAGGAAGCCTGTAGCTGGGTTTAGGATTGAAACAAGGTCTCCTGAGTATCAGTCTGGTCGCATCGTATCTTAGGGACATGGTTTAGAAGTGGTTTTTTGTGTCAGGGTAGGTTAATGGTTGGACTTGATGATCTTAAAGGTCCCTTCCAACCTCACCGATTCTATGATTCTATCTTTTGTTTATGGCTATACATGAAACCGTTTGTTATTTTCATTCTCATTTAGTGATTATGATAGTCTGAGATTCTTTTAAAGTAAATAAAGCTTTCTATAAAGCTTTAGAGTAACCCCCAATCTTCATTGGAAATGAAACCCAGCCCAAAGATGTGTTTTTCTGTTAGATTTTTTTTCTTAAATTCCTTTAATTTTTTTTTTTTTGCCTTTGTGTCTATGAAGTTCCTGGTTTAGCTGAGACAGGAGGTAATAGAACAAACTGCAATATCTTCAACCTTACAGAACTCAGGACTAGCAGGAAATCTCCCAGGAAACTCTTGCCTCGTGATATTTTCAACCATGAGCCTTTTTAGTCAGGTATGAGAGGAAAGAGATGCACAAGAGGTGAAATTATGATCCCCTGAAGCTTGGGGGATGGGAGTGTCCATTTTTAGGTTTGGATATCAGTAGTGTGTCCAGCCCTGCCATGACCACCCTACCGTAATGAGAAAGTTAGGAAAGCAGAGGACCAGCAGTGCAAAAGCCCACTAACTAAATTTCTCTGCCCTCCAAAGACAACTTTTATATAACCTTCTTCATAACTTCAGCCACTTTATAAAGTAGTTCTGCAGTTTTTGTGCTGTCCTCAGTCTTTTACATGGATGATTAGGGCATACATGTTTTGAGCTTTGTTGAACTGCCATCACATGTTCAGGAAAAAAAAAATAGTTTCCTCAAATTGACATGTCCTCACAGTGTGCATGTCAGAGAGCTTTTAAGGTCTGTGCAAAGAAATAAAGGTTGCAGGTATTCCACTTTTAAATATTGTATAAAATCTGGGAAAACATAGTACAAAAGGCACAGTTTTCATTTGTGCTATTAACATTAACCCTTTAGTTTAGCCTGTCTCATTTGCTTTGACACCAAACAGATCTAGTTCTGCTGTTAGACGGAAAATTTTTTTTCTTTCTTCTGCTTACTTCCAGGTATTGTCCTTTTTCCAGTCTTTAGAAATTCCTACCTCATCTGCATTTTCTAAAATATTTCACAACATTCAGTAAGGGTGAAGAATAAGTCTGTCCTGAACTCTTCATACTCCAGCTTTAGGAAACAATTAGTTAGAGTAACTTCTGGAATGTCCTGTTCTTGTTTAATATCAAATGTCTTGTAAAGAGGATGCAGAGGATGAAAATGGATTCCCCACCCCCATTGCTGTGAAACTAGTAACTGTCTTGTTTCGCTAGATGAAACAGATTATTAGATCAAAAGTAGCTCTTGAATTTAAATTATTTATTAGTTATCTATCATTGGAGACACCCCTTCATGTTATAATTTTAGGTTTTTAAAGTATTTGAAGTATCAGTCAATATTGCAAATATTGCAATATTGTTTAAATGTGTATTCTATAAAATCTAGGTTAAAAGGATTTCTAGGAAACAAAGAAAACCTTCCTTCCATTCTAGGAAGGAATTTGTAAATGTTTTTCCAAACCTTTTTTTTAAAATACTTTGATTGATCATGCCCTCCAACGTTTGCTTTCCAGCTTTGAATACTCTAGCAAACATGTTTGCTTGTAAGAACATTGACTGAAAGCACAAGCTGTAAGCACATATTGCGGATGGCTTACAGAATGTGAATTATGAGTGTGTGTTGCAAGCAGTTCTGCTAAACACTGAGTTTAGTATAGAAAGAGGCTGAGGAAAAAGTCTCACACAACAAGGACAAAGGAGTACATCATATTATTTGCCACTCATGTTTTTAAATTGCAGGTAGTCACATTGAACTCTCTCTTCACCTTTACCTATGCTCAGTACTTGAGCTCAGTAAGAATTTCTTCAGTGCATAAAGTTTACTCAGTTCTGTTTTAAGCTGTGTATTCACAATTTGGAACTAGGAAGCCAATCATATAAGGGATGTGCAAGAAAAAAAGATATACTTTGCGCTAGGAAAAAATGCATAATAAAAGTCATGTGACTATGACACCTACAAATGTTTAATAATTTCTTCTGTAGATATGATAAACAATGTTTTAGTAAATATGTTACAATGCATATGGAAATAAACCTTTTTCTTAAAATACTCGATGTCAAAACAGAGACCAAAAATGATTGAATTGCTATAAATACAGGTGAATTGAAATCCTGAACAAAATTTTGCAGTTTTAGAGTAATTTCTGATTTTCGTGGCATTTCAATTTGCAAGCGTTTGTTGGTTGGCTATTTATTTGTTTAGAACATTTCAAGATAGACTTTATGTGTATTAACTAGAAAGAGAGAAAATATTGTTATTAGTATTTTTCAATTCTTCTGGTACTAGAAGGACATAGACTTAATCTTTTAAGTCTGAAAAGTGTAATGTAAGGTAGGATATTATCTGCTTTTCTTTTTTTTTCCTTTCCCTCTCATGTGAACCTTAGTTGAATGAATCAATCTTCAGACTGGGGCATTAAGAACAAGTAAATCTGTTTGCTTCACTGAAGGCAAACAAGGGTGAAATGATTCAATGTCAGGTAATACAACACCATGAAGGCGTCGCATAGAAGTTCCTGTGCTTATTCCTTGTTTCTTATGATAATAATGGTTTGTGGCAACAAGCTGTAATGCGTGTTCCCACAGAATTTTCTGATTTCTGCAAAACTAATATGAGTTGCTCTGTGCTGCAAAAAAAGACTCCATAAAAATGGCCATCCAAGGGAAATCTATACTTGCTACATATTTCTATAATTGCTCAGTCCATGGGCATGGATGAGGTGGTTATAAAGAGCTTCAGCCAGTGTTTCAGACACTGGAATAGAATTGAAAATTTCCTTGAGAGGATTACTATTGAATAAATGCAAGTAGAAGATAATACCTTTAATTGTTTCAGTAAGAGGTATTACTTTTCCTTTAAGAATCCATTATAGTAGTAAACAAATTACCATTCCCCAAATCTTTTTCCTCTCCTGCCATGTTAGACTATGTGGAGAAAAGTCCCATCATATGTTTAGAAGTGGTACAACACTTCACAACTCTTTCTGTTGCACAACAAGGGTTGGGGAGAGTGGCAGCATTGGCTTGGTGTAAGTTTTGTCACCAGGGCCCTGAAGCACAGCTTTTTCCTGGGTCCTAAATCACAGGCTCTAATATAGGGGAAAGTTTTGGCAAAATTTCAATTAAATATTTGCCTGCTCCTATGTTAAGAAGTTCTCTGAAAAAATATATTTGCGTTTGGAAATTGTACAGGTACAAGTGAGGGGTCTAATCTGTGCATATATTTAGACTGAATTTTTGAATTAACTCAGTGGCTTAAACTTTTTAAGTAGATGCTTTCTAGTGTTTTAGGAACATCACACGTGTAGTCTGTCTTTGTCAGACTTCTCTTAAAGCCATCTTGGAGTAGAAAAACAAGATGGTGTGTTCAGAGCAGAAGGCGAAAGAAAGGTCGGCCGCGCAGCATTTTTTAGCTTTATTCTTTGTGTTGTCTACTTTATCAGTCAGTCTCTCAGTCTGAGGCTTTTCTCCTACATCCCAAGCTCTCAAAAATGCGATGTTTACATTCAGATTTAGAATGTAATGCACAACATTACAATGAATCAATTAAAAGATATATTCAAAGCAAAGGCTCTGTAGGTCTGTCTTTAAAGTACTCAGAGGAGCTATAAGTCCAATTCTCGATGTTTACTCATCTCTTCCAGGAAATCAATATAAAACCTGGGGTATATTTTAATGTTGTTAAAACTATAAGTAGTTTAAAAAGTAATCTTAGGTGTACTCTTCTACTACCTTTATCCACTAGGTGACAGTACAGCTCTTTTACCTTTTTTTTTATTACTATCCATAGGTATTTTTTAAAAAAGTAGCTTGGTACAAACTTCTAAGAATGCGTTCTTTCTAACTGAAAAGTATGTGCCGTGCATGATTTTTTAATGAGAAAAAAATTTTATATGGTAAGGAATTTTTTCTCAGTATAGTTACCTTAGTTAATGCAAATAAAATTCCTTATAATTGAGCAAAGTTGTTTGGTTTTAACTATGAGAGATAATAGAGTGGCTTAATTGTGGTCTGAAAGCAAATCCTGGAAGTAACTGGGAAAAAAACGCAGTTTTCAACCCCAAGGTAAGATATGCAGAAAAATTATACTTTTAATTGAAGTATTGGTCTTTAAGAAAAGAGCTTAAATTTATAGAACTTTCTCTTACATAAATAATACATTGTGCAGTGTAGTTAACCCTTGTTTGTATGATTTTTTACAGTGATTTAATTGGAGATAAATTACTCACTTTCACTACTGTATTTTATAATGCAGCTGTCTTTTACTTCAGCTGTTAGTTACGTCTTACTTTCTGTAAATGTTTGAGAAGCCCAAGCACTGGAAAGAAAACAAAAGCTAAAGTCTATAAAATTGTATTTTAGTGCAAAAATTGCATACATTTTGAAAACTGATCCTGGCTAACACTGCTGCTCTATAGTTGGGTATAGTTGTCTCCAAGTTTCTGTAGACGAATTCCCTGAGCCAATGTCCCGAGATTAAATTTACTGTAAAAATTAACTTCACAACACGTATGTATATATCTTATAAATTTGTCAGGCATAGAGACTTGAAATATTCCTGAAAGCCAAGTGAAAGTATTGAAAAGTCCAGGAGTGACCCATTTAGTGTTTATAATAAATATTTTTTTGTTACATTTTATAATAGGATGTGTTTCTGCTGAGATTATTTTATGTTACATTGTCACATTGCATATTGTTTACAGCTTGTATAATTGCATGTTCATACTAAATTGTCCTGATTCTTAATAAAGACTTTGTTACATAGAGCTATTTGCTCTTATCATTATTCTGATGCATTCTGAGAATAAGTCTTCAAAACAAATACCTAAATGTATTCATCAGGCAAACTTAATAAACAAAATGAATATTGCACATTAATAAAAAAACATGCTAGTCAATAAGTAAAAGGAAATAACTTTACTGATTTGATGGGTTGTCTTACCAAGCATCTTCAACATAAACATTATAGAACAGTCAATTTTGAATATTTAGACTTATAAAAACTTACTCATTAAACATCTTTTCTGTATAAGAAATTCAGAATGATTTACAGTACTGATTTCCAGCTGAAATTTTGAAAAGATTTATGCTCTGGTTGCTAACCTTCTTCCCCCAAACGGTGCAAGTCTGAATAGAATTTGGCCCATTTATGTTTAATGGCTGAGGACCACGTAAGGCTTACACATTTAAAATTTATGATAGAGCGTTACAAAGGATTGCTTTGTACGTTGCCTTAGGATTTCTATCAACATTAGAGGCAGGTTTATTTCAGCACTTCTAGTAAAATGCTGTGGTTCACCTTTGAGACATCATTTTATATATATTTTGTATATAACTGTTATTTGTTTTCTTATTACAACACGGAGGATGAATGAGTATTTCATTTTAAAGAAAGAGTTCCTCCTTAAATTCCATCACTTTCCTGTTTCTTCTCAGACAGTAAAGATCAAATATATCTTACTATGTAGTCAACTGCATGCCCATTATAATAATTTTTCCTGTTTCTTTTAGGCATACGTCAAAATAATACATCCTTTTGCTGTACTGCATAAGAAGCACTTCTTTACAGTTTAACTGTAAAACAGTTAAATAAGAAAGCTTGCATACATGATTTTAAGCAATTGTGTAGATATCAGGCAATAATGTTACACAAAAAAGTTACTGAGTTATTAAATGGGAGATAAGAAGTTGCAAAAAAAATGTACTTACAAAAATGTTGCATTTTTCTACAATTAATTTAGGAATCAGAGTGGCAACTCCATTCATAACTTTATGGTTAAGAATGTGTAACTTCCACAATAAACTTGTATTTTGGGGTGTTTATGACTGAACTCAGCCATTTAAAAATAGACTAGAGAAGCTGTGAGGTCTTTTTTTGGCAGTGATTTTTAAAAATATGTATTTGAAAAAAATAGTTCTGCTTTTGCAGGGTGTACATAAATAGAAGTTAGTGGTTTTCAGACACATTTTTGTAAACTTGTAAACCAAAGAATGTTTTATTTTACAAGATGCAATTTTAGAAACCTGTAGTTCTTAAAATTCTCGGTGTTAACAAAACAGAGTACCAATTTTTTAAAATAGTTAGCTGCCCTCTGTGAATGCTTTTCCCAACGTAAACTTCCCTGAGCCGTATCATACTATTAGTTTCTAAGAACAGAAGTTATCTAGAAGTTTCTTTTTAAGGAAGTCTGGTATAATATGGCTTCGTTTACCAATACCCATGGCCTGTTTTTTACCCCTGTTGTATTACACTAATGACTTCAGTTAAGTCTCTTGTGATTTATAGCAGTGCAAGAGAAACATCAGATCAGTCATGCTTTTAGCAGCTCCTTCTACAAAATAGGATGTGAAACAATACCTTTGCTGCTAAAGTCTGGTCATCTCTATTCCATGTTTCACAGGAAAAATTGATGGCTTGATTCTGAACTTGGTGAAACCTGTAAAAGCAAGCCTTTTTTCAACTTCAGCAGGTGTCAAGTCAAGCCCTTTGTTCTGGTCCTGCAAGGATTTATATGCATACTCCTGTATATCCATTAATTTCACATAAGCAAAGTCATTGATGATTTAAGGCCTCTGAATTTTAGCATTACTTGTATTTTTACTTACTATAGTTACGTTTCCATTATAAGTTGTAGTTGTATCATTCACAATCAAGGTTTAAAAGCTATTTTGCATTCTTTGCAATTTTTGGTGTTTATTTCTTTGCAGAAATATGGATGGATTTGGAAATGTGGAAAAGAAAATTTTCTTAGCATAAGAAAAGGTATGGATAGATGGAGGCTGACGGGTAAAAAGTATCATCATTCATAGGGTAAAAAAGTGAAATATTAAGATTATCACAAAATGTGGTAGGTGGAAGGACAGCAGATGCCTGCAGTTTTTTCAGCTGCAACACGTACCTCTCCTGTTGTTAGAATGGCTGAGAACCTCACAATGATGAATGTGTTTATCTTCCTGGCATCACTGGGAAGACCAGAAATATCATTGTTCCTGTTTTGCAGCAGAATGCTGGGGCACAGAATCTACATGCAAAGTTATCTGCATTATTTCAGACTTCCAAGATTGCATGAGTCTCTGCTGTATACGTAAGCCACTGCACTGTCTGTCATCCCTTATCTGAATAGCTTCTTGCTACTAACTGGTAAAGTTATGATACTGCAGTCTTTTTTGCAGCACAAGCAAGAGGGCAAGATTTTTTTGTCATGTATTAAGTATCAAAAATGAACATAAAAATGACTTTTATTTTTATTAGTTTCATCTGAAGTAATTTATAGAAATGCTGAAATATAGAAATTTGTTAGCTGAACAACAGAATCATCAGTCTTCTCTTCTTTGTGCCTTGAGATACTCTGTCTATGCTTCCTGAGTTCCTAATACCATCCTGCAATCTAACTTACCCATGTGCTTTTACAGTTGGGCAAAGGCAGTACAACCTGTGGCTAGTTCGGTGGAATCATTATATAAATAGATAGTAAATAACACCTGCAACTAGCTATGTGGCTGTTGCCAAACACAATTCCTAATCATTTTAATAAAAGCTGATAAGACTGTTAGACTAAAAAAGTATCTAGCTTGACTTCCTAGAAGCTGATTTTAAAATAAAAATCATTTTTAAAAAGCAGAATCCTATATATTTAAGATATCCGTCTCTCTGATAAAAATTATTGAAATTGGCCAATGAGTTTGAGGTGTTCAGAATAGCTGAGGTTGGAAGGTGTTTCTAGAGACTGTCTGGTCCAACCTCCTGCTTAAAGCAGGGTAAGGTAGAATAGATTGCTCAGTGCTATGCCCAGTTAGATTTTGAGTATCTCCAAGGATGGTAACTCCACAAGCTCTCTGGGCAGCCTGTTCAGTCTCACCCTTACAGAACAGTCTTAGGTGAAATCGAAGTTCCTATATTTCATTTTTCCCCCCTTGCCTCTTGTTCTGTCAGCTGAGTAAAAGAAACACTGAAAAAGGGCAGCCTCCTGCCCCATGAGGTGTTTATGCCCACTGATAAGATCCCCCAAGTCTTCTTTTCGTCAAGCTAAACAGTGCCAGCTCTCTCAGCCTCTTCTGGTATATACATCAGAAGCTCGAGGCCCTTTGTTGTACTGACTCCAGTTTGTCCGTCTCTCTCCTGTATTGCTCATGTACAAGACTGCACATGTTTTCTGTAGCTGTTCTTACAGTTCAGTACTGTTGAATGTATGCAAGCTTTACTTAGTAAGCAGTAGGGGTAATTATTAGTTTTGTACATCAACCCAAAAAGGATCAGGCAATGTGACTTAAAAGTATATTTGATTTTATTTTTACCTTTTCATAGAATATTAAGATGTGCAGAAGCTAGAGAAAGAAATACTAGCCAACACTGTAAAGCAGAACACTTCACTGGTTATGCAAAGGAACAGCAACTTTTCTGTCACTAACAGCACTATTCATTGTTCATGATATGTGAATTTGGATAAAGGAATTGACTATGTTGACGAAAATAATGTTGGAATCCAGTCTTCTGATTGTAACAGAATTTTTAATGAGATTTATGCAGGCTACTGACTTCCCTTTCACATGGAAGTGCCACGACCATGTGGCATTTCAGCCTTTCTGAATGTATAACTTCATTGTGTTTGAAAGTGCAAAAATAGAATATAAGTAATACATATAACCATACAAAATATAGTTATAACTTTGACTACGTACTATGNACTGATCTGTAAGTGTTTAAATCCTCCCCTTTTGATTCCATTGTGCTCTCAGAGATAGCTTGTTTTCAAAGATGCCATTTTATTCTTTAACTGTGCTCTGTGACATTCTAGAAATTGTTCTGTAATGTAACATTCTTTTTAATGATTTGAGTAGTTTAGATTTGAAGGACAAATGTAATGCCTATGAATTGTGCACATTTTTAGATTTTTATGTTGTAGAATAGGTTCCAGTGAGAGTTACATGCACTTGCACCTTATCAAAGTTGATTTTTTACAATGGTATTTTTATTCCACCTTGGAGTTACCTGTCACTTGGTTAAAGAAACATGGTGTATTCAAATGCAGAAGTGACAAGTAGGAGAAAAGCAGAGAGAATAGGCATGGCAAAGTCAGGCACATGGGAAAGAGAACAATTCTAACCTACCAAGAAAATTGCCTGTGAGGATTTCTCCAGTTATGTCTTGTTCCACAAATATCTTAATTTTCAAATTTTACAGTGATCACCAAGCAGTGTTGAAAAACAGCCTCTGAATCTACAACTGCTGTCTGGCTATCATTTATTTCAATAAATAGTGTGATTTCTTTATGGAATAGCCTTTTTTCCAACTACAGGAATCATAATGAACTGTGCCCTAAATGGCATTTTATTACAAATTCCTCTCAGAAATAGAAATTACTTTAAAAAAACCAACAAACATCATGTTCTGTAAGATACTTGTGTGTCAGGATTCTTGCTGGTCATAGCACACTTTGATATGCAAATAGTGACAGAACAATTGTCTTCAGTCAGAAACATTTCTAGTGAACTGGCAATTAGTGACCTAAATTAAAAAGTGTAATTCTGAACTTTAATTAATACTTATCTAACTTAATTGAAAAAAACCAAAAATACTAATTGACTAATTAATTAATGGTTCTCTAATTTAAAAGTGGAAATACAAAAGAATTTATTTTTAAACTATATATATCTGTGTGTATGTACCTATTCATATTTCTTTTTTCAATTATTTCTATCGTGTACCAAAATACTTCCTCACCCCTTCTGATTACAGCATTTTCCTGAAAACTTTTTATTCATTTGTTTTCTGGGTATGGACATAAATGAAAAGGTCCATGTATTTAGGAAAACTGAGCACCCGGAGTTGGGTCAGATTTACAGGAGATCAGTGCCTGAGAGTATGGACAGATATAGATCGCCAAGTAAGGGTTGCTTTCTCCTAATCTCCTTTGTCCCTAGCTTCTCCAGTAATATATTCAATTAACACACAGCAAATGGACTTACAGACTTTATTCAAGTGATAATGGTGAGTACCACTAATAGTTTAAAGACGTTACCTGACATTAATGGTCTCAGAAACAGTAAGAAAGGAAACATCAGGGCAAGAGAAACTTAGGGGAGTAGTCAGTGCAGAACTGATAGAAAAGTTTTCAGTAGAAAATAATTTTACACCATTTAGTTAGTTTCTAAATCCCAGTAAGATAATTATTCCTTAAATCAAAGCTTCACTTTCCCTCCCTCCCTTTTCAGGGGGTTCATGAGCAGTAGCAAAAAAAATTATTTGATGAAGGATCATGGGAGATGAAGAATAACTCTGGTTCAGTTTGGTAAAGCAGGTCTAGATTAACTTGTGGCATTCAGGATCTACCAGTATTGATTCCCATTGATTTGGCTGATTTTTCAGTCACGATTGATGGGTTGTGAATTGGAAAGATGCAGAATACTGGTACTGGTGAAGCTTATGCAGATAAAAACTCAGTAGCAAAAACCTGTTAGGTTTTTCTCAAGCTAAAATTACAAGTGAGCATGTTTTCTTCACTAAATAAAAACTCACATAGTAATGTTGGAGTGCTTTACCTTCAACAAAGGTAAATCGAAGTAATTCTCATGGCCAGGTTTCCCATGCAGTCTAAGAATTCAGTTGGGCAATATATATTGAAGTGACAGTTTCTACATAAATGTGTGAAAACTAAGTAAACAATATATGTTTTTTTTAGTTTTAGAGATAAACGATGTTGTTCCCAGTTCAGTATGTCCCCAGTTTGCATCAGAGTCAATTTTGATGCATTCATATATTGGAGGAAAACTATTGTGATTCTGTCTGCACAGTGTTACTTCTCAGTTTCTTAAGTTGAGAGAGAGATGAGTGGTACCTAGCATTTGTCAGAGCTGTGATTTTTGTCCAGCAATATATGCATGGCTCAATTGAAAAAGCTTGTTCTTCATGCATTTATTTTCTACCTTTTTAGATAAGTTTAATGGATCTGTTCCATTAAAAATACGGCTACAGAATGTCTACACATTAGGGAGATTTCATATGGCTCTTGTTGCACCTGAAAAAATAGTTTCATTTTCAGCACTAAAGAGAGAGAGAACAGCATCAATGTTCATGCTTTTACATTTTAACGTACCAGGTGAGAGAGCTACTCTTCAGAATGGTTGTCATGCTAGTTTCAAAAAATACAAAAACATTTGGGCTTTCTAGAGTTGAACAGTCCGTGCTGGCTGAGTGCCAGTATAAGTAAAATGTGTAGAAATGTAATGGCCCACAGCAAGCTAATAAATGACAGTGTCGCATGAGATCTTCGGGGAACAAGAAGAGTATGTGTGTCTTTAATATTTATTTGTGCTTTTGGAGAACATGCAATGTATTTTCTAATGCATTTAAGAGAAAAAAAAGTGCCTTCAACTGAAAACAAATATGATTTAACTTAAAAGAAAACAGTAAGGCATAAGGTATAAATTGGGAAATACTGTGTATTCAGAAGTAATTTAGTAAATCAAGGCTTCTGTGAGTTATTATGGTTCCTACTGCTAGGCTGTGCATATACAGATACAGTCTAATTTATTGGTTCACAAAAATGGCAAGAAACAACAGGTGGATGGCAGTGATAAATTAAGATGTCAAGAAAGGGAAAAGACTAAGCAGTTATAATGCAGTGATGGTGCCACGTATGCAAAGTTTGAGTATAGCTGTAGCCATGTGTATTCTGCAGTAACATGGGTTAAACTATCATTACTTAAGTTTTACCCTTTTTGTTGCCATTGTATAATATATGCATTGCCAGATTCCTTGGATATCTGCTAGTGTGACTTCACCTGATGTTCATTCAGGAGTACTGTTTTGATTAATGTTTATGTTGTCCAAACATGTTTGTTATATAGTACAGATTCAACATTGATCTACAGAGATGCACACCTTATCAGATGCACTTGTTTCTGAAACACGATGGTGTCCATGGCAAATCGGTTTTCAAAACCTATTTAATGAGAAAATGTCCTAATGGTTTAGTTTGCAAGAGAGGTGGAAAAAAAATCTATGTGGTTGTAGTAGCACTTGAGGATGTTGAACACTGGAAAACACCCTGTACTTAAGTTAAAAGAAAGGTTGCCGTTCCTAATACTTTAAACTTCTTTACTCTTTCAAAATTCATACTATTCTTAAAGTGACAGCAGAGGCTTCTTTGTTTTTCTGAAAAGGAATACTTTAATACCAAATTAAGTGGATGAATGCTATTGTTTAAAACCAATAGTTCAAAAAGCTGTGTCACTTTCCTCAGAACAGTTTTCCATTTCACAAAAAAAAAATTTTTTTTTCCTTACATTTTAAGTCAGAAATGGGGTACTTTCCAGTACAGGCTTGTACAATGATTATAAATAGCCAGGTGCAGAAGCACCAGCCATTTTGAGGAAAAGAGTGAGGTTTTCTTCACTGGGTCTCGTGGTAGGAAACCAAATAAAAGTTGCAATCTAACCATTTATGAATTAATGACCCTGCAACATGGACACAGCGTTTATTCATGTACCTATGCATATGCCTTAAAAATTGGTGGTAATTAACTACACAGATGATATCGTCTTTGGTCTAAGTATCAAGTTTCAATGCTCTCCTGCAATTCAGTAATGCAGGAATGCTTTCTCACAGACTTTCCTACTGGAATGGCTTCAGGGTGCAGGGCTCCTGGAGGTGGACTTCTTCTAAAGGACTTTTATGTTTTCTGAAAGAATGAATTCTCAGAATTGACTCTGAATAAACAGACTGATTTTGTATTGATAGGCTGTCCAAGATGGGAATGTGCAACTTACAAATTAAATATGTTGCTACTTGCAGTATCTGCAGCATTAATTTCCAAGTGTGTAATATAAGGGATATCAAAACAATTAGATATTAAAAACTGAGTGTTCTCTCGAGCTGCTAATGCTAAGGTTTCCAACTAGCATTTCCAGGTTTTCCAGGTCTCATGGTATTTTCATGCATTTTGTAACTTGATGTTTCTCTTTATCTGGATCTGTCATGCCAGATACAGACAAAAACGGAGGCTGAAGAATGCTGAACGTAGATTTCATACACTGGAAAGAGGAATCTGGGAACTAAAAACAAAAGGGACTTGTAGCTTTAAATTATTTGTTTGCCCTAATTAAATTGTAAGATTTACTCTGTTATAGTGAGGCTGTTAGAAGCACTTTTTAAGAGTGAGTTATGACACCGAGGTTGATAAAAGAACTTATGTATCTTATCGTATGTATTAATTACATTTCACTAAATGACTCTTCGGTTGGTTTTAAAGAGTACTTTAAATAATATCTAACTTTTAGAACCAAGATCACATATGAAATAAGAATAGTAGAAAATGAATATTAAAGGCCTGATTTTATTTAAGCGAGTAGGAGTAAGACTGTTCCCACAAATAACAGGATTGTGGCTGTTCTCAAAGTGATTTACGTAACTCTTGTCTAAAAAAGCATATTACACTATGAGCCAGATAAGTGATCAATAGGGTGGGTGGAAAATAGGCTGGACCATTGGGCTTGAGGAGTTGTGATCAGCAATGCAAAGTCCAGCTGGCAGCCAGTAACCAGTGGTGTTGCTCAAGGATCAATACTGGCAGCAGTACTGTTCAAACTGGATGGTGGGATGGAGGCCATTCCCAGGAAATTTGTGGATAGTGCCAAACTGGGTGAAGTGCACAAGGATTTTCTAATGTCAGATTCAACGACCTCTGGAGGTCCCTCCTAAACTATATATTATGCTATGATTTCATGCATGACAGAAATAACTGGTGTAATGGTGTAAAAAAGCACACGTTCAAGAAAAGAGCGTAACAACTTAAAATTTTTATTGCTACTTTGCTACTAGTTGTCATCAGTAGTTGCAGTAAGAATGTCACAGACTGAATTTTCAGTGTTCACATCTGTGCTGAAAGAGAGGCAATGAACAAATGTCTGTTTGAGTTGAGGTGTTTTCTAAGGCTGCTGCCCTGACACCGTCTTCATCAGTAGAAACCTCCAGTTTCCACAAAGCTGAATGTGGACACTGTGAGTCTCTCTTCAGCCTTAGTGTCGGTTTTTTGCCCCAGTTCACTATATTTAGCTTTATATGTGACTTTTCACGAAATCTGAACCATTGGATTCTGCAGAAGACATTCTGTTTAATTTCATATAGAAACACTATCTTCCATTACTGAATTCCATCTTCTTTCTTCCAGTCCCAGAGTTTTCACATGCCTTTCTCCTATTACAACGTCTTACTGAGATAAATTAGCTTTTCCTCCCCCCATTCCATGTAAAGGCTGGCCAACCTTTGGGCTTCCGCCTTACTGCTGATGTGGATGAGTGACAGAAGGTGCAGAGAAACTCTGAGAAAATTTCAGAAACAGAAGGTAACAGTAGCTTCCTGACACAGCATAATTCCATTACATTATGGAAGTAGGCTCTAATCAGACATTAATATCACACAGCAGCCCATCCTGAATCCACGGTGCTGTCATACTGCCAGTGGTGTGATGTAACACCAGTAGATGAGCTGCACAGTTGCTCAAAAGCCAGATTGCTGCTGCTTTTTCTTTGATATCACATCAAAATTGATCAGAGTATTAGCTCTAAAGCAGAGCAGGATATGTTCACTGGCAGTTTGGGAAAATAAATAAATATATTTTTCTTTGTTTCACAAAAAAACCCTCTTCCCTACATTTACAGTGAACCAAAACTGTCTGCTCTGCTGTCAGTTCATCAAGCACTCTCCAAACCCTAAAAAGGAAAAGGGGTCCAAACTAAACCAGAGGATAAGACAAAATCTGGTTTTAAGTAAGAGTGTGTATAGTGTAGGTGTTTTGAGGCCTCAACACTAATAGCTTAATCTTGTCACTCATTTCTGTTTTGCATAATTAATTGCAAATACAGACATAACAGCTCAGCAAAAAGGAATTGGATTAGTTGAGTCTTTTAGTCACAATCCTCTAATAATAATGTAAAACGCAAATACTGTGTCTTTAGTAGCTTTGCAGGAAATTTTTGCTTCTTTGATGTCATAGCATAGAAGCAGCATATGTCATCATTTACCTCCTGCAAACACTCAAGCTGGTTCTGATCCTCACAGAATGGATTTTACAGGTCTAGCTGTTCCTAACTGTCATAGCTTGAGAAGAGGACAATACTTGAACTTGCCAGTACATAGGAACTCTAATTTTCCTGGGTTTTTTTAATTATTATGTGAAGAGGATAGGTTGTATTGTCTAGCTTAAGATAATATGGAGAGATTTGGACAATGAAGGATTGATTTTGCAGTGCAGGTTTCAGGATACCCACTGCTTGGATGCCCATAACTTGTATCTGTAGAATACTTTACAGATGCTGATTGCATTACATGACCTGGCTGTGAAACACATATTTTTGCAGGGAAAGGATGAACATGACTGAGGCATATAGAGCTTTCCTATTAGCATCAACAGTAGCGTGGTCCACTACACCATGGCAGAGGCATTTGGTGAGGTCCCTCTAAAAATACCATAGCTACATTGAGGCTTACAGTTGGGTTTTTTTTACTTGACATGTACCTGACCACCAGTCAGTGATTAGAGCTTGTATTAAAGAAATAAACAAGGGGATTATAGAATCATCACTTGTTCTGTGCATTCATTTTGTTCTGGAAAAAAAAAATCATGTTTTTATAAAACTTAGTGGAGCAAATGCATTCTGTGAGAAAGGATCCTTAGGAATTCATAAGTACTTTTAGCATACCAGAACAAAGGCATTTGCTACCTGACAAAAAAAATCATATATTTTCTCAAAGGAAGAAGCTGAAAATATCTATCAATACAGTCGGTGGTGGTAAGTCCTCATACTTCCAGGGGAAAATTATTCCTTCTTATCTGGTGGTATTTATGTTTTTAAGGCATTTGTCTTTTGGCAAGTTCAGCATTACCAGCCTTTGTGCCTCTGTTGGAGGATTATTGCTCTATCTTTGTGTTAAATACAGCTACACCTTTTCCCTTTCTTTTTCTTCTTAGGTGTTTTGTTTGTTTTGGTTTTTTTTTAATGCTGGCAAGCTGCTGATGTAATTAAGTTTTGGAAAGAAGAGAGGGCGTGGGTGCCTCAAAAAGTTTAAGACAGGTTAATTCTAGACATGGCTTTGCATGTTGACATTTCCCAGTTAACGTGCAGCTTCATAGTAGATTTCTCTTGAAACTTTGCCATGATATACTGCCAGCAAATGGGGGTGGTGAAAAATACTGGGAAGACCAGTGACTGCTAAAATAACACAAAATAGTGGTGCTGTCATCACCTGTTGCCACAACATAGAATTAAACAAAAAATGCATGGAATAGAAGACCCTAGAATATTTGACGGTACTGTGTATACAGGTCATTTTCAAGAAAATACTTTATCTTTTTTTATTCTATCTACAGGCACTTGATAATCAGTTGTTGTGTTTTAGTAACCTTGGCGCCAAGAGTCTAGTTCCTTACTGGTGTACATTAGCAGGCTTCCCTGAAATGCTAGGAAGCTGCTTCCATTTTAATAAGCAGGGCATTGGGTCCTTAATATCTTTTTATAAAAAGCAGTAGTTTTAGGCCTCATCTTGAGTCGTGGTTTAACCCTAGCCAGCAGCCAGGACCACGCAGCATCTTGTGCAGTCCTCCCCTTGGCCGAAGAAGGGCAGGGAGAAGAGGGAGAAAAGGAGGGGAAAGGAAAGGAAAAAAACCTCGTGGGTTAAGATAAAGACAGTTTAATAGAACAATAACAGAAAATGAAAATAGGAATAATAACAACAACAACAACAATAATAATAGCAACAACAGTAATAATAATAATAACACAAGTCACTCTAACCACCTGGTGAATTGGTACCGTCCCGAGCAGTGATCATGGATTCCTCCCCCCTGGCCAGCCCCCATTTATATACTGAGCATAACAGCTGTGGTACATAATATTCCATTGGCCATTCTGCTGTTCTGTCTGTGTTCCTTCTCAGCTTCTATATGAAGCTGAAAAGAGTCCTTGGAAAGTATAAACATGGCTTAGGAACAGCTAAAATAATATGCATTATTGACATTCCTTTCACAGCAACCACTAGAACGAAAATTAATGCTTTCCCAGCTGAAAACAGGGCATCTTGTAATTGTGATTAATATTGGTACTGTAATCTGATGGTAAGGGTCATTAATACTGGTGGGATAATGGAGAAGAAAAGGAAAGATGCGTATAGTTTTACATCTCTTTCCAGAACTATGCCTCCTGCAATACTGCTTTGCTTTGATAGGCAAAGGTTGAATATATTCTTCTTGAGACATCATTTAGAATTTGATCCTGTTTCTGTTGTAGAAAAAAAATGTTTACCAAGCTTCAGCGTAAATTTTGGACAGCAACAAATCAAAAATGAGACTTTTTTTTTTTTGGTGCTGCAAAATGGTTCTATTTCTAGTTACCTATGTAAAATTTGATTTAAATGATGAGCACTGCCTGCAAGTGATAAGTACAAAATTTGTAATGAAAACCTAAATCTTAAAATGGCAGTAGATCAGCTTAATTTTAACAGTAATGTATTCTTTTTCATCATATAATGTTATAACTACTGATACATGCAAAAAACCCCAACAAACAGTGTATCTGAAAATCTCAGGAATATTCAAACATTCAATAAAAATTTAAACTTCTATAGCAGTAACGTTTTTGGGGGTCTTTTTCTTAAATTAAGTGAAATATTTACTACAAGGGGATGCATTTGTGAAAAAGCTAATTTTGGCTCTGTAAAAGATGGAGGTTTTCTGTTGTGAAACTGGTTTTTGTACAGTTATACTTGATATTTTTATCACTGTTTTTCCCAGTAATGTGGAAAAATCCCATTCAATTTAATCTTTGATATTAAAGATTAAGAGGAATGAAGAAAATGCAATTTGAGTCTAAAATACAGCAAATGAAATGGGAAAAAACCATTGTCTTAAGTATGCCTTTAAGTAGCATTCCTTGTGAAATAGTAAGAAGAGCCTATTTTAGGAAAATTTTTCTGTAGTTATCATCTGGAATGGACTTACGACATTTGTACAACAGTAGTTTACCTATATTTTTGGATAGTGTTATAGATATGATTTCACTAGGCAGGGAAATAAAGGTAGTTTAGGTTTTCATAAAAATTTTGTAAAACCTATCAGCCATGGAGTTACATCACAGCCAGTGGAAAAAGCAGACATTGTTTAGTTTACATTGCAGCAACTAGTGGACATATTGGAAAAAAACTGTTCCAGCTATCTTGATGGGAACCATAACTTTTCCAGAAAAGTCATTGAAATACGAATTATCAAAGACAGTGCTAGAAAGTCGCTTTGCAAAGCTAAACTTGCCACAATTTGATATGCTAAGGTACAGCAATTGTTCAAACCTGCATCTCATTATAAGCTAATTCTGAAATTTTTGTTTTCATTTGTGGTCAGTTGTCTCACTCTCCAGCCAATGATCATCCAATACTGAGTTTTCCCCTGATGGCAAATTAGCTATTATTTTTACCAAGTTTCATGTATTTCCATGTACTACTACATGTGGGGTGTCATCACTGATTTGAAGCATAAGTTCATAGTCATAAGTAGTGTTTTACAGCATATGTACTTTATTTTTGGGTATCTTTTGTATAAAATATTACTCATAGATTGTGAACAAATGATGCAAACCGGATTTCTTTGATTTTTCTGAAATGTGTCTGCTCATACAAGCATGAAATTTAACCCGTTGAAATTTAGCGAGGAAGATGAGGGAGAGCTCAAGCAAGGATAGCTGGTCACTTTGTGACTTGATGGTTCATCCCATTGTAAGAGACTTCACAATATGTTTTTTGCACTTCTGGGTTTTTTTAATAGCATTTTTGAGTTCAGCAGCTGTTCCAAAGTAGGCTGCTTTAAGGGTCTCAAACACTAGTTGTTCTATGTCTTGCGTGTATATTGTTGACAAAAATTTTATGTGGGTTTTTTTTTAACTATTTAGTGTGTTTTTACCCAGAAGAATGGTTTATGTTCATTGATTCAGAAGAAAAGTTAGGTTCTACTCTATATTATATAAATGTTTTGTAATGGTAATCTTTTAGGAATGTTTCAATTCCTGCTGTTAGGTTTGTCTTTGGGCAAGTTTATCTTTGTTTTACTATTTTCTGTACAGAGTTCTAGTCTTAGGGCCCCAGGAGTGTCCCAGTCTGGGGCAGAACTGTCATTTCATTATCCATACATCTTGATGCTTCAATATGTGTTTATATTGATGGTACTAAAGATGGAAAAAATCCATATCTCATTAATAACTACTGAATTACTCTTAACTTTAGGAAGTATGTGACCAAAGTAAGCGTGTTGAATTGGTTTTAAAATCCCTCCTTTAGTTATATATGGAAGTAGATTTGACTGCTGTTTTAAATCAAATCTCTTAAACGAAAGATGAAAGATGCATGCCTCTTGAAATAAGTGATGAATAACTCTAGCTTTCAACTATAGAGTATGGGTCAAAAACTCTGTATGAACTTTTGTAGAAAAGAACTTTCTGAAGAGTAAAGTTGAGGTGTAATAACAATCTCTTAAGGTTCATAGTTTGGAAGAAAGTTACTTCTGCATGCTGCTCATAGCATAGACTTTTCTTGAAGAATAAAGCTTGGCTTCTAGCCACACCTGCTTGCCAGCTACTGTACGTATATTGAGGCAGGCTACTTGACTGTTTATGTAACTGTTTATGACTGTCTTTGAAGGTATGCTAACTTGTTTGGAGATGCAATTAATTAAAACTTTCTTTGGGAAGTCTACAATGTTGACATTTTGGAAAAAAAATATGAAGGTTACAAATTGCTATTACATACACAGAAAGAGATCAAGGGATAGTTTAGACTACAGAATCAGTTTTTTAAACCTTTCTACTTTGTATATATATAATTCGTATAGCTTTTCTGTTGTTAACTAATCCTTTGTGAAATGGCCTAACCCAAAATCCAGAGAATTTGAAGGGGTGCTCTCCATCCACCTCAGTGGCTTTAGATAATGCCCTATGTGGTCAAGTACCAATAACATAAGTCATTTAGCATACATTCTAGCTGTTGTGTTAAATAGCTTTTTTATTCTGCGAGGGCCTTAATTCGATGATGCAGTCATTTAATGCAACCCTGACTGTGGGGCTCTAACTTACAAGAACTGCTTATTGATCCTCCAGCAATGGCAGAACTTTCTCCTTAGCCAAAATCCTTCTGGAAATTGGTGTGCATTCTGTGCTAAGTAGAGAGGTCTCCAAGTCACGGAATCTATGTAAAAAAGGGTACTGGGAGGGCAGGTATGTGACTTTCTTTACAAAGAGTGCCACAGCTCCTGGAAGTGCAGCATACTGTGCTAGCCAAAGAGGTGCTTGCTTGCCTTTCAATTGTCTTTAGGATTCCTAGTTGTGTGATACTTACTCATTGCAATGCTGAGTAGTATACAAAGAACCATAAATAACTCAATCTAAGCTCAGGAACCATTCCATTTTAACTCTTCAAATATGGAGCAATTCGTAGCTTTTGCAGGTAAATCCAAAGTAATATTGCCTCAGATAGTATTTCCATAGTGAGACCAAAGATTTTTTCAAAGTCCTCTATTCAATATTTTAAATTTGCATTCTGTTGAAACTCTTGTAATGGTACAGTTCTTAAGGACAAGTCAGAAGGCTTATAGACTGTTGAATGTGTGACAAAGAGGCCATAAAGAATCTGGTCAGATGTAGCTAATTAAAGGTAAATGAAGGACAGCTGCTTTTTATGTTTCCAGCACATCTTTGATCTGCTCTACCCCTCAGACCTCTGTGGACAAGGTAGTTAAATACAAACTAGGAGGCCTATTTTAAAGACATTAAAGCCCTCCGGGGCAATTGAGTGACAGTCCAAGCAGCCATAAGCTGTTTGCTTTATTCATTAGAGAACTTTAAATGTGTCAAGAAATAGAATAATGCCCATGCTCTTAGATCAGCATTAGCAATGAAGATTACAACAGCTCTGGGACGTATCAATGGGCAAAATTCTTATGAAAACAAGTTTATTGAGAAGCATTTTATTATAACGGCAAAGAAAATATAGGTTACACATTTTCATTGCAGGAATATTGATTCAATATGCATTGAAATATCTAAAGCTGTAGTGACACAAACATCGTGTAACCCAGTGCTGACCTCAGTGGTTCCTTCAATCATGTTTTAAAAAGCTTCCTTTTCAGACACACATGATGGAAAGAATATGTCATATGTGAGTGACATAATGGCATGTAATACTTGCTGAAGAATTTATGGAAAATTTACGCAATATATAGCTTTTCACTTGTGTCTAGAGGCTCAGATACTGAAGTTTGTAAATTGCAAGTGTTTATTTTATAAGTCAAAGCTTTAATGTCAATACAACATGAGTAAGGGATGTAGAAAGACTAAATAAAGGCAAAAAAAAATCAGTTAGCTATATAAACAACTCTCTATTTTGGAAAAAGTGATTTTTCCCAGAAATATTTGTAAGTCCAACTCAGTATAGTTTTTGAAAATTGTTTGATATCTTTGGGTTTTTTTAATTATTATTTTGTAAATAGGAATTGAAATGGAAATTAAGGTGAAGCGAATTCCTGTAACATTCTAAATGGTAAATTATG
>VXBO01008967.1:24489-90650 GCA_013400135.1 Rhinoptilus africanus
AAAGCTTCCTTTTCAGACACACATGATGGAAAGAATATGTCATATGTGAGTGACATAATGGCATGTAATACTTGCTGAAGAATTTATGGAAAATTTACGCAATATATAGCTTTTCACTTGTGTCTAGAGACTCAGATATTGAAGTTTGTAAATTGCAAGTGTTTATTTTATAAGTCAAAGCTTTAATGTCAATACAACATGAGTAAGGGATGTAGAAACACTAAATAAAGGCAAAAAAAAATCAGTTAGCTATATAAACAACTCTCTATTTTGGAAAAAGTGATTTTTCCCAGAAATATTTGTAAGTCCAACTCAGTATAGTTTTTGAAAATTGTTTGATATCTTTGGGTTTTTTTAATTATTATTTTGTAAATAGGAATTGAAATGGAAATCAAGGTGAAGCAAATTCCTGTTACATTCTAAATGGTAAATTATGGGGATATATCCCATATTGCCTCAGTAATATTTAAGAACTTAGAGAAAATATTTGCTTTTTTTTATGTTGTGTGCTGTGTTTTTCTCCATTATCTTTTGTGTCAGTGCCTAAACGTTGCATTGTTTGACTTGCGTAATCAAGCTGTCCATGATATTCAGCCCCTGTGGAACAGCTCTGGTATTTTAAAATTGAGTAAAGGTTTGAAAAGTCTGAAATTTTATAATGGTCATGTCAGTTGCCTTTTTGACTATACCATATATGCAAAATGTCATAAGTCTTAACAGTCAAAGAACATTTCTACATCACGTTTTACCTCAAAAAGGCTCTATGCAAGCAGTGCAGTTGGAATTGCTTGCCTATGAAAGTGCTATATGCTATTGGAGTCTGGAATAACTCTTCTTCCAAAGAGATCTAGGTGTAGTAAAAGATTCTCTGTGACTAGCCACTAATCTTTTCTGGGTGATTTGACATTTCATCCTAGTCTTACTATAGATATAATTAACTATACATCATTTTAAACTAACTTGATCATCCAAATTGTCATAGATTTGTCTAATGGCAAATGGTATTTCTGCAGTTAAGTCATAGACATGAGATTCAAGTTGGTAGGTCTGTGAACGAAGGACTTTTTCATTTTAAAATAAGCAGCAAATTCAAATTAAACTTGAAGATGGCCTTTGTTTTTACTGGGCAAACAATACTCAGAGAATGTAAATAAGCATTGAGCAGTTTAATTTGAAGCACATTAAAGTTTCAGTGAGCTGTATTCTAGGCAATGGTAAGTATGAAGATGTGGTTATTGCTGGCAGCATGAGCATAATGTACTGATTTGGTTGATTGTGCCAAAAACATTTTGAAATGCAAATAATGAATAAATTTGTGCTAAATTTAGATTAGTTTGCATACATACTTTAAACATTAAAGCTAGATATTTTTTACCTAGAGTCAAGAAATACGTTGGTAAATTATTACAGAATTCCACTAAATATAAGATAGGTACATATTGTGGATTGAGGACCCGTGGCTTTGTCTAGCACTCCTGTTACATCCACATTGAATCTATGTGTATCAACTTGGCTGTGTGTTAGACTGAAAAAAAAAAAAGCCCATACTATGGTAGAACTACTGTGAATGGGAAATATAGCAGCTTGATAGGACCATTTATTTTCAATTTCAAGATCCAATAAAATAAATCAAAAAGGGAACTAAAATATAAGAATAATCTTTTTTTTTTTTAGCCTTTCTTTTTTCTTTTTTTTTTTTAACAAAGTATCTGGGATAACAAGACAAACATTAAGACCTGCGTAATATGTTCTTTATTGACAAATGCTGCATTGCAAATATTGGTTTATTACTACAATAACTTCTCAGTGTTTGTATTATTACAAGGTGAAATTTGCCCTTTCAAAGGTATGAAGGTTTCTGCATGTGTGTCCAGGTATAATAAGAACTTAGGTTTGAGTATCTTGTGTTCATGGCATTACTATTTAAGAAGATCCATACCATTTTGTGTATTTATTCACTAAACTGCTGTAACTCAGTTTTCAAGCTCAGCAAAAATATAATTACTTTTATCTTATATTTGCAATAGAACTGAACAGTTTACCATTTGGTAATAATAATAATGCTTTCTTTAGCTGGGCAGGGAGCAGTATCAGGCAGATATTAGGTAAGCATTGTCAGCACCAAAGATGAGCAGTTTGAATGGTCTAATGTGAGTATTGAGCATGAGCACATTTCTAGCTAGGTCTGTGGATTGGGACTTGGGAAGCTGAAGGGACTGACAGCTGAGCAAGAGCTGGTCTAGATGACATGCTGCTTGAAACACTCATTTCCAGGTCCTCTCTTCCACACATGTAGGATGTGATCTCCTGTACTTGAGTAACTTTCACTTGAAACCTTGAAGATTAAAATGCTTGTTTACTATACAATGAAGGACCCGAACGTTGACCACTTTCCACACAAATGCCACTGACCAAACATCATAAATTTCCATCTGCTGCTGAAGTCCTGGGGTTTTTGAAAAGCTAGACAATCATTGTTCCCAACCCTGTTATTCCTCAGTTTCCAGATAGTAATGCTACACTGACAGGTTGCATCTATTAAGGAACACTGTTACCTAACAAGATGTTGAGCATGACCCAACTCCTCCTATAGGCATGCAAAAACTTTCTTCTAAAACATGTTAAGTAACGATAGTAAACCAAGTGCTCCTCCTGGGGTTAACTGTGATCCGCTAACACATTTTTAAACACCGACATCCTTGTCCACACCAAGGGAAAAATCATATTCAACATCTTGTTTAATTAACATGTTTTCTAGTATATTTTCTCAGTGTAGACAAGGTCTCTAAGGAAGAATGACTCATGAGTGCAGCATTGCCATTATGGAGTACTTTTTGGAGTAACTTTCTATTGCTCCACATTTTCTAAGGAAAGCATTATTTGGCTCATTACCTAACAGGTTAATTAATGTTTATGAGAAGCTCCACGGTATCATTAGTTAATCCCATATCACATAGCTAAATAGAATCCTGTGCAAGAGTTAAAATAAGTGTAATTTTCTTAAGTGAAGGCTAATATGTAGATCTTTTCCAGCATATTCCATGCATACTGCTATATAGTTTTCCTTGGAGCCTACTTGACACATACTACAATTGAGACAGGCACAATACATGACTGCCTCCCTAGGAAAGGAGTGGGCCTTGACAGCCACACATATCACAGTGAACTTGGCATTTTGTGGGCTTTTCTGAGGGAGGTGTACCCTTACAGAACTGGTAAAAGCTTTGTGTGTCTGTGAAGATGGAGTGTGACAGCAGGCTAATAGAAATTAGCTTGTGTAGAATTGACTGCAGGGATACTTTTTTCCGGACATTGATTATTATTCAAATACAATCAAGAAGAGGTTCCATGCTTCCTCTTGTCAAATAAAGTGGTTTAGCCAATAGACAAGCAGATTTAAGAGGAATTTGTCATTGTTTTTATTAGGATACAAAGATCAGCACAAGATTCTTTCTGTCAGACATGTATTCTCAGAAGGAAATGCTTAGTACGCATAAAATATTTATGATCATTTCTTACATTGTAATTATATCTATGTAAAAGCCAAAATAAATACCAACTGTTCCAGCTGTACAATATACAGTGCCTGATGTGTTTATTGCCACATTTTCTATGACCAGTCTCCTCTCTGTTGTGTTTCTCCAGTGACTGTGTTATTCCAGGGAAATGAGTAACACAAGGATAGGAGGGTGCATAATGACTTCTACACTGTAGGGGGTTGTCTGAACTAACACATGGATCATGCTCTTGAATCTGTGTTGTAATCTGGTGTGTTCAGGGTGTATTATGCAGAAAACATCTAGAGAGTGAGCTGCCCAGGTTTCTTTGAAAGAGAAATCAGTGTGTGTCACAGGCACTTCACACTTTTCAGTTCATAGCTTTGATGGTCAAAGAAGGCTGAACACAAGAATTTATCTCCTAAGGAGGACCAAAGCCATAATGATTCTATTTTTATCTGAGCTATTTAGTAAGTACTGTTAGCTAGATTTCATTCTGGTTTTCCCTGATCAGTGAATAGACAAAGCATGGAAACATTTGGGGAGATGAGGAAAGTGATAATCCTGTGCTGCTGGAATCTCAGACTTTCAGGTTTTGCCAGATGGATAATTACAGCACATTTTAAACAGTCGTAGTATTCTCAGGCCATGTTTTATGATTATTGATACAAGATTTGTGTGTGTGATGGAATAGACAAAGAGTCAAGGAACTCAAAATACCTACTGGTCACCAATATGTTTGCATTGAAGAGATGTATGTGAAGATTGCCAGTTTGAAATTTTAAGTGTGAATCTTGTAGAGGGAAATGTAATGTAATCCATAATGGGAAACAATTTAAAACCAGAAGATATTAGTTGGAAAAGGGAAAATGTCCTACTGAAGAGGGCTGGTTTGGGGGTCGGTATTTTCTGTCATTTTATTCCCTCCATGGGCTCAGCTAATGAGCAGAATGTTTTACATAGTACAAGTCTGGACTCCCTTCTTGGTTGTTGATATTCCACTTGTGTACACTCAGAGGATGTCAATGATGACAGCTAGTTATTTCTTCAAGACGCAGATTTTGATTATGTCTTGTTCTATGGTTCGTATCCAGTTTTCACAAGGAATGTTTTCCCACCCAGAAGACAACAAATGTTGGACTGACCTAGTAATTGTTCTTTCCTGTATTTCCTTTGGGCTCTTGTTCAGCTAGTTGGATCTGAGTTGTTTTAAACATAATTAGGCCATCATAAATCACTCTGGGTTAGTTCGCATGTGACATCACCAAGGAGACCCAATGGGACAATTAGAATATGTTTTCGGACAATCTATCTGTAGCTATGTTAACTACTTTATCATGGAAATAAAGTTTGTAAACAGTAGTCTTTATACTGTGACAAGTTAAAATATATTGCACCCTGATATAGCTGTTCAGCAAATTAGATTTTCATAGTGCTAATTGAATTTGTCACAAAGCTGATGAACATTAGCTAAAGAAAGAGCAATATATTTTATTTTATTGAGCACATCTCAGAGTGCTTGTAATTTAGTAGGGCCACCACACTTTCTGGGCAGGCTATCAAGTAGGATGTTGTAATGATTTGCATGACTACTAGAGTAGATGGAAAAATGTAGCTTGCGTTTGTAGCTGTTCCATTAGTGCCTTACACAGTGTGCGCTCCTTTGGTGCTCTTCAGAGAGCTGTGTCATAATCCCAGCATCTTTTGAAGAGCTCTGTCTGGTGAAATCAAATAACCATACACTGTTTAAAACCTAATAGGTAATTAAATGATGAGACAAAGGAAAGGCTGAGAAGGGCAGATAACCAATAGAATCCTGAAGTTATCAAAACAGAGCTCTTGCCAAGGACCTTGGAATTCATCTGATTCAGTTGCTGGAAAAATGCCTGAATTAAAAATTACCCTATGAGGACCAAGAAAATAGAGCCAAATTCTGGCACTGTTCAGTTTTCTCCCAAAATGGACATTAATCCTGCAAAAACAGAATAGGGTGAACAACCCCTGGCCCCACGCTTGGCCCCCTACTGTAGGCTCTATCTGCCAAAGCAAGATGGAATAGAAGATCAAAAATGACGGGGGGGGGGGAAGGAGAGAGGGAAGGAGAATTTGGAAAAGGAGGGTGGTTGGAAAGGAAAAAACTCATAGGCTATGCCCCCTGCCAGCACTCGACTGCAGCTCCACTTGCAAAGCACCTGTTGGCAGCTGTTGGAGTAGTTTATAGATTTTGGGACAGAATCAGGATAGAAAGCTTACAGTCTGTGTTCCCTTATGTGACATGTGATTTGGCCTTATTTTAGTAAAATGGAAGTCATTCCTGGGCAATAATTACAGCAATAAATATATTTGTTCAGAAATAAGAACGACAGCTTTTACTTTCTAGAAAATATATAACAAATATTCCATTACATTATTTTCATTCAGTCTCCTTACTACTAATAATAATATCCTTTCGCTAGAATCACCTATCTTTTCTTCCTTTTATCCAGAATTGAAAAACAAAACAATGTTGCATAGAGTGGAAAGAAAATACAACAAAACAATGGTCATAAATATTAAGTTAACAGTGTCATTCAAACAGAGTGGCAGGAAACTAGATGTAAGGGGTTATCTGGCCAGTTTTATGTTTTGCAAGGTTAATACATTAGAGTGGAATGATAGAAAAGTAGGAAAATTGTATATGTTAAATTAGAACTCTCAGCAAGTATTTTATGTCAAGAATTCAGTTTAAACATTTTAAAATCTTCACAAAAGTTCATGTAAACTCCTGTTCAAATACACTTAGTTGAGAAATTTAGCATTGCAGTTTATGCCCTTCTTCTGTTACTAACTCCAAAAATTACTTGCATACAAAAACTTTTGGTTTTGTTATATAACAACCTTTGTTGTTATATAAATAGATTATTCTTCCTTAAGAGAAATATATAACAATTATCAATAATATATGTATGTGATATATGACGTATATCAAGCAGAAAACAAACAGTTATTTTAAATATAGGCTGAGCTAAAAACTCAATTGGTTTTATTGGCTAACTCTTCTTTGACTATAATGAGAATTTTCCGTCTGCTGATGCTCTGGTTCAGTGTAAAAGGTTTACTTAGATATGTACCTGTATTACTCAGAAAGCTTGGATAAAGTTGGACTAAAAAGTTGATAATGTTTTGGAATTTAATCCTTTCTTATATAAATGTAAAAAAACCCATGGTTTTCCTGTTGTTCTTGAAACACTAAACTTATTAGTTTTAAAATAATTGAAACTTTAAGCCTGCCTTAGATTTTTATTCGGTAATGTAAGACAGAACTCAAGTTTCTGATGATGCAGTGTACACTACCCAAGCAGAATGTGGTTCCTGCCTGGAGCCCACAAAGAGTCTTTCTCCATCAAGTCCACCTAAGAATAGGGCCAAAATACAAATTACATTGGTTCAATAGTTTGTGTATGGACCATTTCAAAATGAGATTTTCAATTTGTGTTCATTTCTTTGCCTTGCTTTGAAAGAGAAAGTAGTTGCGCAGCCTAGCATGTAATAAATTGTCTTAGGTACAGAGACTGTTAGATACCAGAGCTCAGCCATATTCTGTGCCACTTAAATAAGAGGACAGGATCTGTGCCTTAAGACAGTGATAGCTGAACAAGGAGAGCAGGTGGTGGAACATAAGTATGTGCTTATTTCAGTGGGACTGTGTGGTGTGCATAAAGAAAGGAATTTGCAAAAATTTTAACTTGAATAAGAATGCTGTCTTGAATCGAGATTTTTAGAAGTTTAGCTGTGAATCACCAAAAGACATTCTGTGTTACAAAAGATTTGTAATTATTTTTGCTATAATAATAAATAGATGAAATAGATGCATTCAAACATTATAGTAAGTATAGTCTTCACAAACTGTTTTTGCATTTTGTAACATTAAATTTATTACTCTGGATAGAAAGAGACAGTGGATGCTTAAAAATCTTAATAAACCAGGGCACAGGAAGTTCAAAAACATGATAATGTAGTATCTTGGGCATACACATATGTATTTTCTCAGCATTTCAAAATCCTTTAAGATTTGTGTAGTTGTTTTTATTATCTCCGTACATTGACAGATCTCAAAAATACACTTTTACTGTGATCCTGATAAATACATCTTTTTATTGTGTGTTTGCTGTTTGGAATGAGGGTGATATATGAAAGGGACAGAGGAGTAGGCAAGCTTAGAAAAGTTAAGCAAATATAGAGAAGCCCTGAAAGTTCTGCCTTGGCTACGTATGGGTGAAGTGGATGGAAAGTGGGTGGAAAAAATAATGGAATCACCTTTGAAGCTGGTGTTAGTAGGTGCATTCGGGATCTTCCAGATCTCTTCTTTCTTGGCACTCCCCCCTTGCTATTTACAACCTTCGTTCTTGGACATGGAAAGTCTCCAACATGTGAATTAAAGTGTTCCTGATGAGCAGTGGAGCAGGAAGAGGAAAAGTCAGGACTATGCACCAGCATCAGCACAGAGCAGGACAGGATGAAGAACCAGTGAGGCTGCAGCTTGGATAGCCATCTCAGGGATCAGCTCTCATCTTAGCATCAAGTTTGTCTGAGCCTCCAGTGCTGCTTTGCATAATAGCAGTGTCCTTAGGAATTAGTCTTATATGACAAAGAAGCCAGTGCCAACCTGAACTCCCTTCCTTCACTCCTTTCAGCAAGACTTAATGTATTTATTTATGATGCCAGTCAAATGTTCACACTGTTCTTAAGTCAGAAAACTGAGCAAAAACTATGACTAGCTTAACTCACATAGCTTAAGTCCTCACTTTCCCTACTATAAGGAACAACTAGCACCATTTACTGTCTAAAATCCCTGGCGGTTCCAATATACTACAGGAGAATATGTTTAATATACAAGGTATAGAAGTACTGTATCATCAGTGATACGTTTAGGTTTTTACTTTACTTTTCAAACTTCAAAAAATATTGGAGTCAATGAAAATTAAACTACTATTTGTACAAATATTTATGAGGTCTTTTTTTTATTATTATTTTATAGGTCTTGTAGAAATTTGTCTGATGCATCCCCTTGATGTAGTGAAAACAAGGTAAGATTCTGCTTGAACAGGTTTTGTTGACGCTGGAAGATATCCAGATTAGGAGCTGTCAAAAAATAAAATGCTAGAATTTCTCCAAGGAAGGTAACTTGTGCCTTTAATGACATTTATATTTACTTACCTGTATCTACAGCATTTGACAGATGGAATTTGAATAGCACAACACATTTCTGATTAGAGGTCATCTAAAAGTGTTAAATTGGTTTTATGACGTGTATTTTTAATTTTGTAAGAAAATCCTATAACATGAAGAGGGCTATAGTTAAATTTGCTCACTTTTTTTATCACAGAATCATAGAATGGTTTGGGTTGGAAGGGACCTTAAAGATCATCTAGTTCCAACCCCTCTGCCAGGGGCAGTGACACCTTCCACTGCAGTAATGCCTTTATATGTAGTTGGGAAATATCATGTTGCCTCCACAATAATTTTCACAGATTTTTGATACATGTTACAATAATAAAATAAGATGTTCCATATTCTCTCTAACTTTGCACTTTTATCTTTTTTAATCTTTTTATCTGTCCCTATTTTCTTTTCTGAATATTTGTGCTTATGTGAGTATAAATGATTAAGTGACCTGGAAAATGTGATCAGATAAGTTTTTTTCAATGTTGATTATTGAGTCGGAAAAAGAGTAGTTGTACTTCTAGATTCTTGAGTATCTTTTTGCTTTTCTATGCTTTTTAGTTTTCATATCAATTCATAAGTGAATGTTGCTATATGTGAAAAGCAAACAAGAATGCAGAAGTATAAAATAAGAAGGAGAAAACCCTTCATGCCATGTTTGTTACACGTAATGCCAATAATTACCATATACTGCTCCTGGAGGTCTATCTAGGTCTCAGTAATGCAGGCAGAAAAACTTCACTGGGAGATAAAGTAGCCCCAAACAAATGATGAAGGCAGCTGTTGTCTCTGGAATGTACTTGAAGCAGCCAATTATGAATTGAAATTCTAGTTCCAGTTAGCCAATGTGTGAGCTCGGTACAGATGTATTTTTAGCTTCTGTTTAAATCACGTTCTGGGCTTTGCCTAAGACCTGGTGATACACTTTCCTGCAGCTTGCATATTGCAGGAGACCATCTGTCTGTGGTCATTGTGTAACACCAGAGGATGTTAATGCGGGTTCCATCCATGTTAACTGCTGCTGAGGTGCTGCAGGTACACGTCAGGGCTTGCAGTTTGCACAGGCAATTCTTCTGTGTGCCTTCATAATATGGAATATGTTGATTCATATAGAGACAATACACCTGATAGTTTCAAGGTTCCTCTCTGCCCCACCAAGTACCACTGAGACATTATTAAAACAAGATAAATCTTGTACTTGGAGGGGCATAAGAAGATTGAAAATAGAGACTTGGAAACAACAGGGTTCAAGCTAAACAAAGACAGAATTTAAAAGAAAAAAAAAGCTGTCTTGCTTTGCTGTCATGTGGTCGTCATGGGATATGCTTTAGTGACTTCATTTTGGCAGGTCGTGCTATAACTCACCTGTAGCACTCAAGCTTCCAGTTTTACCTCCTCTTCCTGCTTTCCTCTTTGTACTAAACCAGGAGTCATTTCTAGTGTAGTATAAATGCAGCATCGGTGATTTACTTCTCACATCTTTGGTCCCTTTGAGGTTGTCATTCTACACATCCCCATGCCTCCAGTCTTGGTTGAAAGAACTTCGTATATATCCTTAGAATCATTCATGATTTAGGACATGCCACATATCATATATCATAAAAAACATTAATTGCACATCTGTTCTGATAAACTGGCAATCAACAGATGTACTTCCAGCTTTCTGATAGAAACCACGCATACAGAATACAAGGACAGATTTCCACATTCCAGATTTTAGTGGTTCTTTCATACTTTTGGTAGTGAAAATGCTAATCAGATCTGAGGTCCAGAAATGAAAGGCATAAAAGAGGGTACAGAGGTGTTCGTGAAGCTGTATCAATATTTTTTTTAAAAAGGACATAATAAAAATTAGGAACCCTTTAAATGTGAAGTGTGAGTCCATAAACAGTGGAATTAAGGAAGAAAGCGGGAAAAATTGAAAGAAAACAATAGGTATGCAGGAGAAATCGGATTATGGATCATGGCTGAATCAAGTAAAAAAACTGTTAAGCAAATTTCTTTGTTTGAAGAAACTTAAGTGAAGTTAATTCAACTCAACTCTTCCATTGAGTTAGCTGCAACTCCTAGCAGAAGTGATACACCCAGGTGATATTTTTTCTGTGATACAGATTTATTCAGAGATATTACACAGATTTTGCAGTAACTTTTCTGCTGACCTTAGCAGGCATTAGTACTTGAAAATACTGACATTTTGATAGCCAATGACAAAACCAAGAACAGAATATCCTTTGATCTCATCCATCATTCCACTCTATATTCCTAACATCAGGCTGCTTCCTTTCATTTTGTAATGGTCCAAATTTACTACAGCAGATTAATTCTTTGATGGCCTTGGAGAAGTTCAAATGAAACAATATTTTTCATTCTGAACTTTGGATTTAGAATGTTTTCTGGTAGATTTTCATTTACTTTATTCCTTTACTGCAGTGCCGATAAGTACTGCAGTGCACTTACTGTTTTCTAACGTGGTATTGATAATCTGTCATTTCCTAATCACTTCCAGTTATTACAGCGTTGGTGGTTTGTATGGGGCTTATTTCCTTTTGGTTAAGTGAAAGGATGTATAAAAGCACCATTTGCTGCTTAATTTTTATAGTGCTTTGTGTTTCTTGCCTTTTTTCTATAAAGTGTTTGTTTGGTAGAAAGAGTCCCGTGGCCTTTTCAAATTAGTGGAATCTTATTTGATCTAAGTTAGCATTCTGAAGGAGTTTAGGGAGGATGCCAAAGGCTCACATCTACTGGACTGGTGGCTTAGCATCTTTGCTTCATTGATTTTTTTCCATTTGTATGTTTTTAATAAAAAATTGGAGAAAAGAAAGTTCCTGTCAGAGATTATTTTGAAACCCTGGAAAATGGTTTGGCTCTTTTGTGACAACGTTTTGCAATATCTTTTCTGTGTTTAGTAATTTTCTATTATTCTACAGTAACAATGCTAGACTTGTTTATCTTCTCACATCAAGGCAGGAACTATATATATATATATATATATACACATAAAAATACGTGTTTATAAACTATAGAGAAGCCAAATGCTTAAAGGAATATTTTTTTGCTAAATGTACATTTGAAAATAATTTTATTTTGTTACCTATTAGAACATCAAAGATCATTATTTTAAGAAATTCATGTGAGCAAACTAGCTAGGTGGAGAAAATTATGATCCATTGTTTTAGCTCCATGAATCCTGCTTATTCTATGAAGTAAAGTTCTTTTCTCAATTGCAAGATACATTGGTAGTTTCTGATGAAAGAATATTTAAAAAATTGTGCTAAACTTTTAATGTCTCAGTATAACAGAGACATTGTTATCTGTTTTACTTATCAGTTATCTTTATGATGAATTTAGCCATCTGTAGATTAAATAAAGTACTGAATCTCTGTTCTTGTCCTAAATACGAGTTTTACAGAATTTGGTAAGGGTTTATGTGTGTGCCTATGTATGAGCAGGGAGGGCAGTAGCAAGTAAGAGTTTTCTGGTACAGATGCAGTCAAGACATAGAAGGTCTACTTATTAATTAAGGAAGGTAGGTGCTTTTTCTTTGCTGGAAAGTGAGGAGAAAACTGTCTTAGTCTGGATAAAGAATTCATTTTGCTTATTTTGGACCCTTTTTTGAGTCTCAAGTGTAATGCAGGCTGTAATGTCATTTTCATCCATCAGACTTACCGAAGGATGAAAAAGGGTATGTTAGATCATGAAACATAGGACAACATATTGTCATAGATACTACTTTAAAATTAAAAATAGTAAAGTACTTTTCCAGCTAGAGTTTATTCTTTGTGTCCTAGTGGCATATGTTTTGGCTTAAGCAAATGTACAAAATTCGGAACTTCACAATGTTTTATTGTTGGAAAATTAGTATTTGTACAACAGCTCACAGGTGTAGTTGCTAAGTGAGAGGGTGAGAATTACAGGGAGTTGTTTGAAGTCAAGGGAAAGCTAATGTTTGAGGGATCAAGTCAAGCAAGACTGACTCAAAACTGGAGGATGTTACTGTGGTCTGTCTTGTGGCTCCAGGTTATGTTCTGATGTAGTCCTATAGCCTTGAACAGCTTGAATTTTCAGAAAAAAATCTGTTCTGTTTTTTTCCTTTTAATTTTCCTATTACTGAATTGCTGGAATAAAACTACATTTTCAGGAGCTTGATAACTTCTGAGCTACATGCACTAATATATAATTTTCCTTGCTATTACATTTTGACACCTCAAAAAATGCATGAAATCGAGAGTGATATTGCAAAATTAGAACTATGACTAGAAATAAAATTTTGACTAATATTTCTTTGGGTTTATAAGTTTATTAACTTTACTTGTTCTTTCTCCTTTTCATTAAACATCACCAATATTTATACACCTGAATTTCAGTGACTCTACTGTTCTTGATAACAAATTTCAATGTTGCCTGTGTGAGTATTCGTACAAACTGTGACACATGTATCGAAGTAGAAATAGTCATTTTGGATGTGACTTGGTATTGTGCAGTTAGGAAATGTAAACCATACTTTGTAACTTTTTTTAATAGTTGTCTACATGACAGAGTTTAATAGAAAACACATATTAAGAAGTGCATTATTAAGTCCTTTCAAATAATAGAGAAAAAAATAGCAAGACATCACCAAAAACTTTCAAATACATAACACATCTGAAAAGATTTGTGTCTGAAGGTCTGAAGGTGAACAGGAAAAATGTTATGTGGATTAGATGTATCATTTACTTATCTCTCTCATTTTAGCAGTAATTTGGCATCGCTATACTTTTTGAGATAAATATTTGAAAGAAAGATGGTTTCTCTCACATCAGACTCATACAAACTTGTGCTCCAGATCTGTGTCGACTTCAGTGGAGATAGATTAGTTCATACAACTTGAGGGCTAAGGGTTTTTTTACTTCCAGACAATGTATTCGAAGAGTCGTAAATGTTACCATAAGCCAGCTACTATCTAAAGGACTTGGAGAAAGTCTAATTTATTATTTTATCAGGATAATCATCAGGGTAACTTGTGTCCTAACAAATTAAACATATATTCAACAGTCAGTGTTTTAATACTTCTCTGGTTAATTCAAATAATGACAGTTCCAGCCGATACTAATTTTTTTTTCTTTTTATTTAAACAATCTCTTTTATTTTCAGACCTAACTGTGTCTTCATAACACAGTTATGGGATGAGTGTCCAATTTGGAAAGCAATGCCTAAGGGAGACCCAGGAGGCATTCTTTCAAAAGCATTTCCTTCAATTCGTCAGGAGAATGGGTTAATAAGTGTAGCCCATTTTCCCAATCAGCCTATTTGACGTCCCCGTTTTTTTTCTTAAAGCTGTTTCTCACCTTTGGCAGAATCTGGGGAAGATGCAGTCCATGTTGCTTCTACTTCAACACCTTTTTACACAGTTCAGCATTAGATCAGAATCTTCATGTGAACTAACTTTCCATCTTATGTGTGATCCAGAATATCAGTATTAAAAAACCCGAAGCAAATAATACACGAGAAGCACTGGAGAAAGTTTTCATCTAGTCATGATAGAGATTTTATGATTTGCCACTTTTTCTGCAAAAATCTAGACCAACATCATGGATCTAAAGCCCCAAATTTAGAAAATAATTTGGGATCTAAGTCCAGGTTTGGACTCTGCATTACAGACCCGTTTCTAGCTAGCAACTGTTCTGCTGATTTGTGTGCGTGTTTATCCATTTTGTTCCTTTGTTCCAATTCTGTCATTTTGGTCTTATTAAAAAAGTTCAGCTTACTACATGTGTTTCCGATCTCATTCCATCTGTTGTTTTGCAAGAGCTACTTCCTTTATATCATTAATTTCTCTTTGATTTCTGGTCTTTTTTGTTTGAGTGAGCAGTAATGGAGCCTGTTTCTGAAAAACGTTGGTTTAAGGAAGAGTTCATTGTGCTTATACAATGTTACCATTTCCAAATGACCATAGCTCACTTGTTTTGCATCAGGCCATGTTAAGTTCATATTACTTGATGCAAACTACTCTAGTTAGATTCATAACAGCTTTAAGCAGAAAACAGTCTTCCTGTCCTGGGAAAATTATCAGGATACCAAAAAATCCTGTATTGGAATGAACATTTGAACTCTCAGAAGACTGTTAGGAAAACAATGAGTTTTGGCCAACGAAACTCTTAGTTTAATTAATTTTGCAATTTTGGAAGTTTTCACTTCCATTTCTTTTTTTCTTTCCAACTAATTTTAAGTAATTTTGAACTAGGAAAGTAGAAGTTTTTGTTTGAAAATATATAGCACAACATCCATTGTCATCTGAAAGAAGCATATAAAAATGTATTGAAACTGATCGTTTTCTGAGAAATGTTTTTTTTCATTTTGAGGAAGAAAAAATCCTACTAAAAGTAGTCCCCGACCAACTCAACTTCATGTCCTTATTTCAACCAAATGTCAAGGCTTTTCTCTGAGGTTAGTTTTACTTGATTTATCAGTGGCCTTTGGCACAATTGTTCATAGGGTTTGTGTGCATATTGTAGTTTATACTCTCTTTTTGGCATTTGAATTTCAGCATTGAAATACTTTTAATATTTCCTTGCAGATCCAAGTTTTGTATAATAAGAACTTATCTTAAGTTTACAATAATTTGGATGTGGATGTGATGCAGGGCTATGTAACTTGCCCTTTTTTTCCCTTCTATGTACAATCTGTTAGGAATTAATAGGGGCACACAGGCTAATAATTCCTGCTACATATACTATTCCAATTTAATTCCTTCCCTGAATTAAAGAACAATATTGATGTGCACTGTTAAACAGATGCTCTGATTTGCAGTGCTGGTCAAAGTGATTTCTGTTCCTATGTGGGGGTTTTTGTATTCATAGGCATACCATATGTATATTTTGTAAAGGGTGTCAAGATCCTTTGGGATCAAAGGAACTGTATAAATGCAGCTTCAGTATCCCCTCATGTGATACTGAGTTATTTGTGATCAAATGGCAGAACTGCTTAATAATATCCCTATTTCAAAGCAGTATAGATATTTGTAAAAAATATAACATATAGTACTTCTTGGTTTTAGAATAATCATATCCCTTGTTTGATAGAAATTGAATTTGTCAAATCAGACTGCCAGAGATCTCTTTTCTTAAGCTTTTCCTTAATTTCATTTAAGTATTCTGCCATTTACTCTGATTTGTTTAATGAATAGTAGGTGTTTTCTTAAACAACTGAAATACCGTAAAATACTAATGTCCATTTGGCAGCATGGCATGATGATACCACGCTTTGGGTTACATGTTATCTGTCCCATTTCACTGGCCACACCAAAACTACCCTTACGTTGAGTCACTCAACAGCTGTAACAACCTGGAATTTCTAACACCCACCAAATAAGCCATGTCCACTTTCAGCCTGCTCAAGATTGAACAATAATCTTTATTTCACTTCTAAAGAATTCTTTCCTTGTTTCTGAGGCTTTTAGGTGAATATAATAAAATAAATGAAAACTCCAGGTGCCTAATTAGGTATCTACATACTACATGACTGCAGCTGTCCAGTCCCTTATACTGGAAGGAAGATAAATGGCTCTATGTGCAGGAAGCAAGTGTTGAGACCATCATAGGAAAATTAAGGAAAGAGGCAGTAATAGATGAGGGAATGAGCTTTGCAGGAGAGGAAGCAAGTGGACAGTCTCCCACAGACAGCAAAAGAGAAAGAATGCCTGAGCAAGAACCAGGACTGATGAGGAGGAACAAGTGATGGTTTTCTTGTATATTTTCTTCTAAGTCCAGTAGATGCAGAAGGTGTTTTTGTTTTTCCTTTAATTTGGACAATGAACTAAAATAGTTAATTTCGGGTCCCTTTAATTTACATTTTGCTTTCGTTCTAATGCCCTGGCACAATATTCTTTCTGTGTTTGGATTTCCAGTACTTACAAAGTTCATGTAAACATTTCCTGGCAACTACACAGGCAGAACTTGTAATATGACAAGACCCTGAGGGTTTCCCATCTATAATCTGCATCTATATATTTATGTGTTTTAAAAATAAATGTACACAGACATATTTTGTGGTACTGGTACAGCATCTTTCTTGGTAGAGAAAGTGAAGTTTCTTCATGTTTAAGTTCTCTAGCACTGGAAAAACCTGCAGTTGATTAGCTGCATCCTCATAATGCACTTGCAAGAGCGTGGTGTGGACTGTGTTTTGTGATTTCATGGGCTGCACATTGTGCACTCACATTTTAAATCCAAGAGGGCTCTGAATTTTCCTTGCTTTTGTTTTTATCTTAATTTTATGAAAATATTTCCTTTCGTAATACAAGGCTGCAAATACCCTCTTCTAGACAGATTAGGCAAATGTGACAAAAGAACTCCAAAGCTGTAATTATGAGGAAGAACCATGCCATGGGTTACAGATATGACAGAATAATTCTTTTTTCGTTGCACTGTTTGATGGGGAAATGAAGAAAAGGGAGAGAACCTAGGACTAAATGCTCTCTCAAATATGCTCATTGTTGGCTGCTTCTCTAGTTAGAACTGTCATGGTTTGAGGTAGAACAGATCCAACTTAGAACAGATCCAACTTTTTGTTCAGTAATTTTGCTTCTTAGCTTTGCCTCTTCTAACTCTCTGAAATTAACAGCATATTGTTCAGAAAACTGTTCGTTCTCAGAGCGGTAAGACCTATGTTTATAAGATTTCTCAAAGTGGTAGGACCTATGTTTATAAGATCTCTCAGTGTGCCAAAACTTATACCAAGGAATGGAATGCGGAGAGGCTCTTGCTTATATTTATTGCTCTAACAACCAAGGTTGTTTCATTAGTGGCCCCATTGAAGGGTCAGAAATGGAAAAGAGTAGAGGGGTCCCACCTGCAGGGAGAAGTGGACAGGACAGGTGACCCAAAACTGACCAGTGGGGTATTCCATCCCACCACACCTGCCCCATGCTCAGTATGAAATTTGAGGGATCAAAGGGTCAGCCCTCTTTCTTCAGTGGCCTACATCTGAGGAGGACCCTATGTGTTTGTCTGCCTTTCATCCCAATCCATGTATTCCTGACTCCAGATCTGGAATCCAGTTCCCACCCATCGCTGAGTCCAGGCTGGGACTTCCCCAGTGCCTGCCAGTGACGTCATCCTGGGTGGTTGATACGGTTTTGTATATAATGTATCTATTTCTTTATGTCCTTTTTATTTTATTATTAATATTTCGTTACGGTAGTTGAGTTCCTTCTAAACTCACTCTTTATCTCTCTCTTTCCTCTTGTCGGAGTGAGAGGTGGGGGAGAGCATCTGTCATCCTTCGTCAGCCAATCCAGCCTAAACCACAACAAGAACCTACCAAAGAAATAAGAGTCAGTGTATAATCGTTTGCATTCTCTTTGTAGTATCTCAGGATTTCAAAAGATAACCAAGACATTTACATGAGTCAGAAACCATGACCAAATCTTCATGACAAAAATGAAATTCAGTTTGAAAAATTTTGGATATGTGGGTCAGCTGACTGATCTGCAAAAAGATAGCCATATTTGTACAGAAAATACCCTGTAGTATTACAGTGTGTGTCATGGTTAGTATTAAACACAATAGATGTGTTTAGTTATTTTATTTGTTTAGATTCCCATAGCCTCAGGGTATGCCATTGTATTGCATTGTATGCATTGTATTTTTGAGTTATGTAAATTGCCTCACTACCTCTTATACTCTAATAGTGAGAAAGAAATAATATTAAGAGTCTTAGTGCTCAACATAATGTGAACTATCCCCTACATAATTTATGAATCTGATTTATTTATTTTGGATATGGGAGATCTATTTGCCTATTCATCTGCTAGTTCATGGCAATGAGGAATGGTACCAGAACTGCTAGCATTTTGTCCAGGGCTGTACTGGGGGCTGTTTGGACCACAGCACTTAAAATCACGGCCAGTTCCCAAATGAGGTGTTACAGTCTGCATTCATCATGTCCCGCCTCCTGCCACTGCTGTACCAGCACCCAGAAATCCCCATCCTGGTGCTGAGTCCAGCAGCCTCTCCTCCCCTCTCCACTCTGCTCTTCTCCTCAATCGCTGCTTCTGTTAACTGCTTGACCCCAAACCACAGCTTTTGTCCAGCCTATTTTAAAGTGTGCCGAGTGACAAGCTCCCTCTAATTCCCTTGGGAGGCTCCTGCATAGCCTACTGCTTCGCACAGCCAGGAAGTATTTTCTAAAGTTCCAATACTTCCATTATGCAGTTTCATCCCTAACAACTACTTACATCCCCTTTACTGTATGTTGTTCCTCTTTCCTTTTGTTTACTCCCTTTAAAGACAGTTGATGCATGTCATGCCCCCATTTTCTTTTTCCCAAGACTAAATTAGTGTGAGATAATAAAAAAAGTTCTTTAAATAATTTTTTCTCTGTATCAATCCTGTATTTAAAATATAATGAGTCAAATGAAACCATGAGGGATAAAGTGGAATGAGAGCAAGAGCGGAAAGCAGAAAGTGGAGGGCTAGGAGGTGAGAAAGTACATGGGATTCTATTTACAAGAAAAATACATGCTGAAAATAAGTATTTAAGATGGGAATTGGGGAGTGGAAATGAACAGATGTTAGCACAGTCACAAAAGTAGTCTGGAGACAAAGGAATGGGATAGTTTTAAAAATTTATGCATTTTAAAGTAATATTTTAAATAAGGATTAAGCAGCTGGGAAAGGTTACATAGGCTACGAGTTGGAGACATCTATGGTGTACATAAGAGTTTTATGAAACAATCTAACAAAGCAGCTGGGTGAGTTATTAACAGATGTTAATGATTTGTCAGTGGTATAAAACATTAAGATCACATTCGGGGGTAGACCATGGTCATGCCTGATTTCTTCACGGACAAAAATTTTGCCTTAGACCACTGTCATGCCTGATTTCTAACCACGGATAGAACATGCCTAAAATAAAACAAGCAAGGAACTACTTTGTTTTAAAAAAATAATAATAAAGTTAAAGGAAAAAACCTGTGTTTACTTTTAATAGTATTTGTTCATGTAACAAAATGAGTGGGAGATACTTTAAATCACTATTTAATATTTTCATTTGGAATAAACAGAAATTTTCTACCTCTCTACATTTCTTTTTTTGTTCTTGCTTGTATTTGAGAGAGCTTTTAGAAGTTATGGGTACAAGAGAATAAAGTTGTATGTGTTGGAAGCACAATGTAACTGTAGCAATGCCAATAATTCTCTCAGAGAAGTTGGCCATTAATACTGTATTTAAGTATGTCCCTAAAATAACTGCATTAGGTCAGTAAGTGCCAAGTAAAACTATAAATAAATAAAAAGAGAGATAATATCTTTATGAACTATGCTTTTTGTATGTTTTTATGAGCAGATGCATCTGTGTGTATTCTAGGTCTAGAGGGGGTTTTGAGAAACAAGAGTCTTCATGTTGAGTAGGATGCAAGTAAAATACCATCTCCAAAATAATCTTGGCACAATAGAGCTGTCTTTTAAATTTATTTCTCAAGAGAGTAAAAAAAGAAAACGGAAAAACTAAGGAAATATTTGCAAGTTTTTAGCTGCTGCAATGTTGTAGTAAGCTGATGACTCCCTGATGAGACGGCAGCGGGTTAGATTGTGCTTTCACAACCCGAGTTGAGCCAGGGGCACAGCTCAGCGGCACCGGCTGAAGAGCAGCACACAGAAGGGATTGTGCCTCAGAGGCGCTGTGACCTTTCCTGGTTTTCCCTTATCCCAGTAATGGATTGTTGATCCATGGCAGTACATAAATACAAAAGTACTGACATTCCTTATGCCTTTTTATCCATTTCCCTAAATCTGGAGCAGAAGCGAACTAGTGCCTGAGTATCCCCTGTGCACTGGCTGCCATATGCCTGTCTGAAGCGCAGGGGTTAGAAAGTGCTGCAAGTGCCCATCTGTACGTGAAATTCAGGGTCTGTAACAGAGAGAAGGGAGATACACTTTTGAGTGCTCCATGTGATACGATCCATCTAGCATCTGTCCAGGTGTAGTGACCTAGATCAAGATGGTTTCTCCCAGGAGATGCGTTAGATACTTCTTTCTTTAGCATGTCAGTGAGCTGAATCAGCTCAACACAAGAATCATACAAGAGTCAGATATAGTACAAGGTAGGAAGGAGGACAAGACAAATGGGAATTCTGTTGGGAAAAATGCCTGTAGACAGCAGCAGGTCTTTAGATTATTCTGCTGACTTATGATACTTTTCCCTGAATGAGTCAGCTACAAACTGGAAGGATCAAATTAAATAGTTCTGAGATTGCTAAACTGGAATATAAATTAGGAAAGAAAAAGCACAAAGGAAAAAAACTTTTTTCACTTTTTTGTGTCTTAGAAAGAAGGGCAGGAAGGCATATTTAATTTGAAAATGTGGTTCCACAACATTTTAAGCTCAATTCTTTTGGAATTACATTTGTTCCCTGACACTTACACTGCCATGCAGTGGCAGTGCAGGGAGCTGGCACAGCAGAAAATTGATCAATTAATCAGTTGGGAGTGATTTCATTACAATCCCATTACACAATGGAAGTGTAATGATAGGACACAGGTTAACGGGCCTCAAACTGAAAGAGGGTAGATTTAGACTGGATATCGAGAAGAAATTCTTTCCTGTGAGGGTGGTGAGGCACTGGAACAGGCTGCCCAGAGAATCTGTGGATGTCCCATCCTTGGAGGTGTTCAAAACCAGGCTGGATGGGGCTTTGAGCAGCCTGGTCTAGTGGGAGGTGTCCCTGCCCAGGGCAGGGGTTGGAACTAGGTGATCTTTAAGATCCCTTCCCACCTGAACCATTCTGTGATTCTGTGATTTTCTGGTCGGGTTTCTTTTTTACTAGCTTGGTTTCCTGAATTTGTTCCTCACACAACTGTGTAACAGGCAATACCAGGACAAAGGGGGCAACCTAGACAGGTCATCAGTGGCAACCACCAAACTGTATGCTAAAGGTATGCATGAAAGGCATGTGTGTGTTCACTGTCATTAGGGTGGAGTATGATGTTATATTTAATCTGGTGAAAGGGTGGTCTGATACTAAAATAATCCTACTCCCGATTCCTTGCCACCCAACTCGCTACTCCAGCGCATGTGCTGTGGTCCCATCATTTCCCTTATGCCAGAACTAGCAATTGCAAAACTGCACAGAAAATTGATTCAGCCTCCTGATATATCAGAAAATTAAGCTATTAAAAGGCATTTGTTTTTTAGTGGCTGCATACTGTTAGATCAGCTCTGTTGTAATGCAAAAGTGCATCCTACTCAAAGGTGTATACATATTTATTTACTATGTCTCCAAGTTAAATATGAACTTTTATTTGTATGATTGCCATTTTTTCTGATGTGTGTGATAGAACATACTTCATAATGCTATATCTTCTCTTAAAATATGAAGTCCAGTTAGAATGGACAAAAATATTCCTCTGAAGACGTAAGTTGAGTTCCAACACAGAGGGCATAAGAATAATGCAAAAATGTTAGGTAGGTAAAAGACTTTCCTCATTTAGCTGTTGAAAGGTGAATTTTTAAATTAATAGCAATGCATCCTCTCCTTTTCATATTTTTTTTTCTTGCCAAATTTTTTTTGTTCTCTGAACAATTTGACATATCTAAGTAGTGAAACAGTTTACAATTCTACTGTTACACAGATAGTACATTGTAACAGTATATGGTATGTGCCTTAGGAAATTTAGGAATACAGCGAAATTTAGTTTTCAGTTTCATGAGACACGAAATTCCAATTTTGCAGTTCATTTTTGCTAAAAGGACAAGATGCCTGTTTCCCTCATGTTGGCAGCACTTCTCCTTACACAGTTTCCCATGGGCCTGCACAGTATATTATCCTAGGAGAAGACTAATTGGTACAGTTTCTGATGAATTTGTGAACTGGATCAGCTTATTAGAAGGGTTCAGTAAGCATCAGAACTATCACAGAGAAAAAAACAGGAACACACAGTGAAACAGGAGAAGGAATACGGAAGAAGGAACTGAGGGTGAAGCCTCCCTGTTTTGTTTTAGGTGAACTCTTAAATAATTTCAACTGATCATGCAACAGCTTAAGTCAGAGGCATCAAACCATTTAAATAATGGGTAAATTAATTCCTGTTCTTCTGGGTACTCATTTATTAGCTCTGCAATACTTAATTGCTGTGTCTAAATACTTTGCCAAATTCGAATGAATAAAGGATACTTGAACTTGCCTGTCAATGAAATTGCACAATATTGCAGAAGTTGCTTGCTTTTATTACCATGACAAATGATTACACATTACAAAAAGCTGTTGACTTTTCTGTAGAACGTGTAATTAGGGTTGAAATTTTGTATTACAGCTTCAGCAGATAATTCATGGCTACTAAAAGGAGCCTCACGCTCCCTCATGCCAAACCTGCATTCAGCAGATTCAGCTTTCTAACTTGGTCAAAAACTAATTCAACAACAAGAAGAAAACTTTAAAAAAAAGAAAAAAAAAAAAACCACCAAGCCTGTCCAGCAAAGGGCAAGTGTGGTTGGAGAGGGAGGAATATGGAAGGAAGTAAACCGAGACCTCTCTCTCCAGGCAGTGGTGTGAGTTTTTCAGTTAGTTCTGCTGAGCAGCATGAGAAAAATGGAACATGAAGCATTCCACCCTAGCTAGGAAGTAAACCTGGATATACAAATAAGTATGGGGCCACATATAAAACTTGTTAGATGCTCTCACATAGGAGGGAGCAAGGACATAATAAGAAGCTTGTGCTTCAGAATCATGGAACCTGGAAATACTGAGGGTATTGTCATCTTGCCATACACTGGCCTAATGATCCTCTATTGACTATTGGCAAGGACTAGATGTTAGGTGGGATTGCCTTCTGATCTTTTATCTTCTCATACATAATAATATTAGGACAAAAATATCTGATTCTAAATTCTCCTGAATATATTTAAGACCAGGAATTAGGTCTTAGGTATCTTAACAGTGTTGTGGAGCACCCTTCTAGTAGGTGCTGTGGAGGCAAAAAGCCTTGTAACTCTCTGTGCTGTAGAGCTCAGTCACTGTCTTGGGTCAAGTGACTTATAAAGGCATATATGACAGAGTTGCTTGTAATAACAGGGGATGAATTCACTAAGTCAGCCACCTCCTTTCAGTCCACTATTTGATTTGCATGGCAAATCATCAGAAAAGAAATAAAAGGATGATGATGAGTGTATCGTACTCACATGCATTCTGAGTAACATGAAAAGCAGCTCATGCGTTAGAAACAGCATACTCATACGTGTGGAACAAGGTTAATAGTACCAGATATCTTCAGCAGGCTCTGCTATAGAAGGTACTATACATGAAGCCTTTCCCTGATTAGCCAAACAATATTTTGAGATCAATTGGATGCATTAATGATGCCATTTCTACTTACTTACTTTGCAGCCTTTGTAGAAATGTATACAGCAGAAGTGTTTAGAGCTGTTGAAGAGGAAGGGCAAAGTTTTATTCTTGTCTTTTTATGCTATTCTGACAGCTCAAAGGACTGTGAAGGAGATGCTGGCACTGCAAAATTTTCTTAATGGAACAGAAATCCTTAGGTGGTAGGTGGTATAGAGGTGGGTTAATGACAGCTTCACCTGTTCCTCACAAACTCTTATATGGGAATAGGTAATTCTGGAAAGAAGTCAGTGGTCAGAATATCTTTTATAGTCTAGCTTTTTGTGGCTGCCAGGACAGACCCTTGTGACTAATAGGAATTCAGCATCAATTAGAACAACTCCCAGAGTTGTGTTATGTGTGTTGGGGCTACAACAGTTCCACTATTCTTGGCTAACCTGAGTGCAGGGGAACTATGCAGAACAGCTTTGAAAAGCTTGGCCCACAGTCCTTCCTCCCACTTAATCATGTTGCTTAAAGATAACGTAAACTTCAGTCTTGGGTGACAAATCATAAAACTGGTACAGCACAAGGCCAATTTACAGGTGCTCTTGGAAGACATAATATGTGCAGTTGCACCAAATTTCAATTGATGTGAATAAATAGCCAAAAGCATTTGGAAAGAGATTATTTCACTATCGGCAGACTAGATAGCTTCTAAGCAGGCAGCTTTCTTGAAATACTGGTGTTTGAAAGGTGTCATATTTGAAAACTAGACCAGGATTTTTATCCAGAGCATAATAAAACAGAATAAATAGAAATTTGGTCAGCTAAAGTTTTGATGAGTCCTCTTTCAGAAAGCAGAGACAAATATGTTAGAAGAAAATATCTTCTGGAGATACACCTGTCATTAGAATTTACAGTAAACTTTTCAGATTTCAAAATAACAAAGCTACCACTTTGGAAGCTAGCGTGAAACTGCAGAAGTAATACAGATGCTGAATGCTCCTTGTAATTCATATATTCTGAACACTGTGCAAGCAATCTGTGCAAGCAGTCTTTCTAGCAGTCCTAGGAATGCCATAAAGGTTTTAATTCCTGTTGAACAGAATAAAAAGAAATGGATGATGTGGATGGTGGTCCAACTTTGGAGTACTGTGTCCAGCTATGGAGTCCTCAGCACAAAAAGGATGTGGGCCTCTGGGAGTAGGTCCAGAGCAGGGCCACAAAAATGATCCGAGGATTTGAGCACTTCTCCTATGAAGACAGGCTGATAGATTTGGGATTGTTCAGCCTGGAGACGAGAAAGCTCTGGGGAGACCTTATAGCAGCCTTCCAATATCTGAAGGGGATCTACAAGGAAGCAGGAGAGGGAGTTTTTACAAGGGCATGTAGTAGTAGGATGAGGGGTGATAGCTTCAAACTGGAAGAGGGTAGATTTAGATTAGGTATCAGGAAGAAAATTTTCTCTATGAGGGTAGTGAGGCACCAGAACAGGTTGCCCAGGGAAGCTGTGGATGCCCCATCCCTGGAAGTGTTCCAGGCCAGGCTGGATGGGGCTTTGAGCAGCCTGGTCTAGTGGGAGGTGTCCCTGCTTATGGCAGGGGGGTTGGAACTAGATGATCTTTAATGTCCCTTCCAACCCAAAGCATGGCAGAAGTGTACCAGAAGTGAAGAGTAGTGGTACTTCATGTACTACAGCTTATAGACGATCAGACTTTTTGACATTACTTCCATTAAAGCTAAGACTGTGAGCAAATATACCTGAGAGACAGTTCGTTTTGTTTCTTCCGCTACAAAGTGGTAATCTGGGGCAACATGTCAGGACAGGTGGGTGAAAGTAATATACCCTTGACAACAATGTTGTTAAATCCATTCCACAAAGTCCTTTGTCACAAAATAATCAGTTAAATACACCCAATATTGATGGATAATTTGACAACATGAGATTTTTTTGAAATTCAGTTTGATATATGTCTGTGACTTTAAATAGAAGAGAAAATCTTAAATCTTTTTAAAGAACAGTCTGATTTGACCTTTCACTAGGGCACTGCCAGAAGACTGTGCAGCACCCTTCATATTCCACTGAGTATTGAAATAGGGCTGGAGCACTTTAGATGCTCTGCTCTGACTGTCTGCATGGGCTTGAGTTCATGACACAGAATATGTAAGCCAGGTTTTGTTAGAAATTCAGTTTTGATAAATGTAAACTTTTGTATTTATTGGAATTTTCCTCTAAATTGACAAATGTTTTTCAAAGTGAAATTTCCCCGTAGCAATCCACTTTGTCAAGCTGAAATTTTTGTGTTTAACTTTGCTGTAAATGAACCATCACTATATTCATGATCTCTGTAAAAAAGGATCTGTAGAAACTGTTTGAAGGTGTATTATCTTATTCTGTTTCTCAGGTATGGTCCACAATGTGACTTAGTTCCCACTCAGAACCTTCTGACATGAGTTAGACACACATGTCTATGCTGGAGGGATCAAATTCAAAGAATGTTTCATTGGTGTGTCTGGGCACATAATCAAAGGCAAAGTTTAGAATAAATAATTTCAGTGTGGTTATATTTCTTTTATCTGCAATGCTTACTTTACAATATGGGCCTGTACATCAAAAGGATGTATCTATGGAAGAAATATATTAGGTGCTTAATAAGTGCATAAAATTGAGGCGGGGGGGGAGGGGGGTAGTGGTGTGGTATAGTCTAGATACTGATCTTTTTCTGTCTGTGTCTTTTGTAATTCTAGTTTGTAGTATTATAATCTTTAATTTCAATAGTTTTCTCTTCTACACCAGTGTATTTTAATACTTTTCTTCTATGCTAAGCAAGTCGAGTACAAGTACTTAGGAGCAGAGAATTTAATTGCACTTGCTGTCATTATAAATACTTCTGTAATGCAAAAGAATTGCATTGACATTTTAATATGCTGTCACTTTAAGATACTACTTTAAGTGTGAACAGAGCACAGGCATTTTTAACAGGTGTCTCTAATTGTTGGTTTGTTTCTTAGAAATAGCCATAATGTAAAATTTGGTGAAACATGTAGACCCAAGGTGTTTGGATCCTGCAACACGCTAACCAGGTTTTCCTTTGGCTGCTGGTAAAAACAAATTGGGGTGTGTAATTGATTTTTTGTAAGTAAAGCTTTTATGTCTGCTTTGACTTCAAACTCCATCTTTTTCTTGTTATTTTTTGTCCCTTAGGAGGGATTGCAACATGGGCTTTTAGAAAAAAAGAGTTTAGTGTATTCATTTATTTTAGCAAATAGGATGTTTCTATTACTTTCAGATTTTGCCAGTCTGTAACTGGAGAAATAATTGTGAAAAGGGTGAAAGCCAGATCAACTACATTTTTAAAAAGTGTATTTTCATTAAATTTTCCAAGTGCCTGTTATGTTCAAAGGGCATTCAAGATTGTCTTGTTCACAGACTATTTGAAAAGCACCTTAAAAAAACCAGATCCATTCAGAAAAAAATAAAAAGTCTGGATTGTTGGATGAAATGTGCTTACTTTAAAAAATGGCAAAAGAGGAACATCAACAAACATACAGTTTTTTCAGATTTTCAGTGGGATTACTACTAGTTCCAAAAGTTGATACAAAAATATCTTTAAACAAACTACTAGAATAAACACCTGGTAACAAAAGTTAATATTGAATCTTGAAAAGAAATAAAAAGCAATATGTTTTTTAACATAGCAAATTAATTATGAACATGCATCTTCTATAAAGTTTACTGAGTTAACAAGATTATTATAAACAGTTATTCTTTTCCAATTTGGCAGAAAGATAAACCATGTAAGTTCTTCAAAGATATACACTTAAGATTTAGTGAACATTTCAAGATCAAATGTTTCACTAATTTTGCAAATACATTTAGATTGATTGCAGAAAATTATGGAAGTCTATTTATTAGTTAAGCTGTAGTTAAAGTAAAGGAATTCTGATCAATTTGCTAAGAATTGCCTCCAGCTGTGCTGGTTTCCGGCATGTAGTTAAACAGAAGCTCACCATAGTTTGATCTATTTGTCCTCATTTTCATGGTCACTGAAGTAAAGTATGATGGGCTCAGCAGCAGTCATGTGTTCCATGGTTATTCAGGTGCTAATCCGGAGAGTCAATGAAAAACTTCAAAGCCATTGGGGAAATATATATTGTTATATATATATATTTATGAAATAAATATAAATTAATGTGTGCATCAATGGTACATTTTAATATCTATGAAGAAGCCATGTAATAAATTCTTAATTCCAAGATAGAATTGACAGAGTAAGCTCGTATCTGGAATAGACAATAACCTTGTCAGCACATAGCTGAGAAGTGAGAGAAGCAGTTCAAATTCCTCCCTTCCTGAATCGGAAGTCAGACTTGGACTTGACCTTCCCAAACGCTACACAGGTGCCTTGACCTCTGAGTCTCTATGGCGTAATTCTTTATTCAAATCTCAGTAACTGCTCTAGGCAAGACTAAAAATATGAACTCTGATTAAGACATTCTTCCAGCATGTTCACTAGCACACGTGGTTCAACTATAGATTGTGTTGTAACAAAGCGAGAACTTAAATGTATCTCTGCCAGATCCTATTGGGAGTACTGTAGTCACTAATATCCTGCCTCTCATTTCTCCAACAACTGCAACTCCCCTTAATGAAAGTAACAAGATGGAAGGTCACAATTTCGCTCCTCACAGGAATAAAAAATAAAAAATACATCTGTGACAAATGGATCCGTTCTTAAAAGGATTGCCATATGTACATCTATGCTGCAGGTGCAGAATTATGCACACCCAAGATATAGAATATTTTTATGTCTTAGCACTGTCCGATTCCTGAACCTCCCCTCTGTGTGACATATATGTAATGTGCCCAAGTGCCAGAAGCTGATCTTGCACTCAGCTGTTGCCCTTAAGAGTGTCATTCCAAACTAGTATTATTATTGAGGGTTTTTTACTGGATCTCATTTTGGTTGAACTGTAAGAAAAAAAATTCTGAGTCAGTCTTAGGTCTTTCAAAAGATAACATTTCTCCTTGGGGTGCTGAATCTGGCCCAGTGATCACAGACATTGATTATAGTAATGTTTGTTTCAGGATCAGGTCTACTTCCTTCAAACAGGAAGAGTCCCGTTCTTCATGCTATTTCGTATCCCTATTCATTTCTTGACAGGTGTCAAAAAGAAGAATCTCCTTCCATACTTATTCTGTTCAAATCTTCACTGTCCCATCTGAGGATCAAGAACTTTTTTATGTATCTATGAAATATCTGGCTATTGCACTGGAGTTCCTTCCAGCTCTTCTGGTAGATTCTCAAGCCTAAATCTGACATGCTTTCATAGCGCTCAGGTCAGCAGCTCCATGTGGGTTTTAACTTGGAGTACCTCATGGTCATCAGTGATGATCCGTGTTTATCCTAAGGACACCATTTTTCCTTTTCTTAGATCATGGTGAAAAACATCCTAAATAAGAGCAGCAAGGAGTCAGACTGCCTTACCAGACCACCTGTTAGACTTGCATATATTGTTCACCTTTTGCATTCATAGAGATTCTTCCCTGGTAGGTTGGGGCTATTTACAGAACCATAAGAACAGACAAGTATCTGTCAGTAGTGAAAGTTTTCTAAATGTTGTATCTTCTTATTATCCATGTGTAGAGCTGGGTTCTCTATTTTCCTTCTCACTACAAATCATGAGATTTTGGTAGAGATGCAGAGAATACTGCACTCAGAGAATGTGTGCAATATATTTTAAATATGGAATAGAAAATCAAAGTAACAACAAGAACAAAATGGATGTAACAAATGACATTTTTTAATTATGTTAACCAGAGAGTTTGGGGAAAATTTAAATATGGGTAATTCATTTTACTCTTTTCTCCTGTAGTCGTTCTACAAGTGCAGCTATATGTGCTATTGGTCACTTTTCACAATAGCTTCAGACAGGTTAATGTTTCAATAAACAACCAGTGGTCATAAATTCTAACTGCTTAATATATTTCCCATGCTATGTTTTAAACTAAGGTCTTCTATTTCTGATCTTTATCCCTGACGTTATTGCAAGACATATCTTTAGTATGCTTTCAGTTGTTAATAAGGTTTTATTCTGTGATAAATTACTAGATAAATGTGCTACAAGAGGACTGTTCTTTTCTTCCTTCCCTAGTTTTTGTGAAACATTGCTGATTACCTTTATGGAGGAAACATTGAAAGAGCTTAAACTTTCAAGGATTAAGGATCACTTAAAAAGCTAAGATCAGCTAGGCTGAAAAGGCATGTGCATGGCAGGTTTGGGTAAATGCCCTTTCTGGGATAAATTTTTATTTTTGTGATTAAGATAAAAATACCTATTTTCTGAATCACTCTTTCTTGTACAGCTAGCTAAACTTAACTAAAACCAGAAGAGTAAGCATCTTGAAACCAAATCAAATTATGGACTATATTCCCATAGCGTTCTTGAGTTAATTCTAGGAGCTTTTCTTTTGAAATGAGTCCATCCTTAGTATTTTATCAGAATCATCTAGTAGGTAATATAGGCAGAAATGTTGCCAAAGAAGAAATTAATCCACCCAGATTAGAGGGATATAACTGAAACAGAGATGGTAGAGCTTTACAGTGTACATGAAACATCATATGATGTAGGGTGCATGCTGCATTTACCATTGTTGCGGGAGTTTATGTGCAGTAAATCCTCTTCTGACTAGTTTAGAAAAGATTCTGTCTTTGGGGACCTACGGACTTCAGCTGTTTCTTTAATTTGAATGCAAACCCAGTCCTCCTGAGGTCCCTGACAGCAAAGTTTATCTTTTAAAACAGTAGCTAAAACATAGTTGTGCTTACATAATTCAAACTTAGGGGAGACAAGATATGAAAAGATGCTTCTAGCAGCCAATCTAATACATTCATCTGCTCAAAGATACTGGCACTGGCTATATACTTCATAGATAAAAGAGTAATTAAAGTTGGAAACAGAGATAAGACATAATTTAGACAAAACCTAATGTCTAGTAATGTAAACTTATCCTTTGGAACTCTTTTAATTCCTATATTAAATGAGAACTTTCTGAATTCAAAATTAGTTTAAGATATTGTTGATACATATCTTTGGCAAACATAGCAATTTAAATCCTGACTCCTGTTTCACATACCTTTTGTTTTACCATCCTCTACTCTGATCTGCCAGCAAAATCTTTCAATTCTTGTAAAATTGAATACCATGTTTGTCTTTCTTCCCTGCAAGTGGCTTTCATTTTTCATATGATGAATGCTACTGTCTTTATCTAAGATTGAATGAAGAGCTACTACAGTAAAAAAACAATTTTTTAAAAAGTGTATTTTACATATAGAACTAAATTTTCTGACCTTCAAGCTAAAACTATTGCAAAATTAGAGTCTCTTCAGATCAAGCACAAAGTAAGCAAATATTGCACACTAAGTAGAAGGTTGCATTCACTCATGCAGTTACTCAGAAATAACTTTTTTCTTGCATTTAAACAAGTCTTCAGACATTGCATATGTAAGCCACAGTACAGTGCTACAACACCTGAGGATTTTAATCTGGATTTTAAATATAACGTTATTGATGCATATAGTATTCTGTTGCATTTTGAAGTTTTTTAAAGGAATGGCAGAGTAGAATAGCATTGCAGAAATGGGCAAGTGATAGGTGAACCCATTTCAATCTTTCGCTGCACTGGTAAAGGAGCTGTACCACATATTACTATGAAGTGGTTTGGATATGGGCATCAATGGGTTTTGTGGGTCATGGGTAAGATCCTTTTTTATCCTTCTCTCTCTCTCTCTCCCCCCTTCTCACTCATGCTCCCTCTCCATCTATTATGGTCCTGAATTTACAAAGTCCAGAATTTCACCCAGCGTGGCTTCAATCCATGGTGGAGGCCACAGCACAGTGTGGTGCTGCTGTATTTTTCTGGGCACAGATCTTCTTCCGCAGCACAACCCCTTCTTCCCTACCATCTCAGGACTCTTGTTTTGCTGCTTGGATTCTCATTTTATTTTACCACAATCTCTTTACAGATTGCTTTTGCAGGATCTGTAAACCTTCCTGAGCCTCTACAAGGCAGGACTGCTCTACCTTGACATTTTTCAGGAGAGAGGAGAGGCACCAGGGATGTGGAGCAGTGACACTATGCATGTGAAGACAGCTCAGCTCCGAACAGAGGAACAGTGGGGAAAGAGGGGGCGGGATGGCTAGAAGGAAAACACTAAGGGACCAAGCCATCTGCAGGGTGGACCCACAAAATTGAGAAAAAAACATTTTCTCCCGGTGGCATCTGGGTGCTTCTGACATTAGTTTTTAATCAAATGAGCATTTTTGTTTTCAGGTTTTGGTGAACTAAATTTCATTAATTTTGTTTCATGGGTGCTCTTCTGCGATTAAGAAAAACACACATTGGTGTCTGATTCTGTTGCATTTTTTCAGCAAGAATTTTTATTTTATCTCTGTTTTCCACAATCTTTTAGACTGTGGACAAGTCCAGTGTTTATATATCAAGCCAATTTTTTTATTGTAAGTGCCTGTTTATGCATAAGTTTGTGGGTGCTCAAGCCACTGAGGTGCTGAGTCTGCCAGAACTTCTTCCTATATCTTGCCCCTACCCTAGACCTTCTGCCCCTTTCCTTGTCCTCCTGCAGAGTCTGGATTACGTCACATATCCAAAGAACACAACCTACCCCAGGCATTGCACTCTTGTGGAGAAAGAGAGCAGACCAAAATGGACTGTCTATCCAAATTTCACCATTGCTGGTCCTGTGGTGACCTCCACAAAATACTGGGACACCTGCAGTGATGCTGTGCCCTGAGGATATGATTGTGGGACTCTGGGGACACTTGGTAATAGTTTGCTGGGAAGTTTAAGTGACCTTCTCTGTACTGCGGAAAGTTGATTGTATTTTCATGTGAAATATCTCTGTTATTGATCAAAACCCAAACAGCCACCTAAGAAAACAGACCATAGGCAAATGTGTGCCCCTCCTTTAAGGGCACTTGCTAGAGCCTTAGCAGTGTATCAAAGGCAAAGGTAGACAGCTCCATCTATAGTCAAGGGAAAGAGAGAAGCAATTATGCAGGACAAGTAATTCCATCAATCCTTGATACCCATCTTTGGATGGGATGAATTGGACTTTGGAGATGCATCTCTGCACTGATTCTTCGGGGAGCCTAGATGACTGACTTAAACTCAACACTTGAATCAAAGATGACTGAAGGCAAATAAGATGAATAATACTTAAGTACTTAAAATATAAGTGAGAGTTCTGCTTTAGCGCATATCTCATTCCAACAGGCTGTGTGTAATTACAGGAGTTTTGGCGAGAGTCTGACTTGATCTAAAGGGAGAGCCCTTCAGCGCCACTGAAGTGTCTGCTTCTGCTAGACTTGCCAGGCACAACTTCATTCCCACATTCACAGAGGCAGAGGTGACCTCTGTCTGGATGTTTATGGTGCATATCTGCATTGGTCTTGCTGTGTCACACAACTAGAATTCTATGCTGTGTGAAGTAGCATTCATTAAGGACTACAGACCTCTTATATTCTTGATAAAACCATATCTGCATCTATACTGTAAACTCGTAAGTTGATACTTTCTATAAACTTGCCCTTAAGCAGTGGTTAGAAGTTGTGCCAATACCAAAGCAGTAAACAACTTCACTGGCCTTTTAGCTGTTGTGAGCATCATGAGAAACCTCATTTGATTTGTGCTCTGTGTGTGTGACAGAGCTGCTTTATTGCTCTCATATCACCAATGGGAAGGAGCTGGTTAAGTACCTTTCTAGAAGATGTAATGACAAGGCTTTGTGAGCTGGATGGTTCAGGAAGATACTCATCCTTCCCTTGAGTGGGTAACTGAGATCATGGACTTCTGGAAAGACTTTTTCTGCTGTGATTATCACCGTCTCCCCTTTTTTAAACTGAAGAGAACCCAGGAATTTAATTTCTTCCCTGCCAGTTAGATTGAGCATCCATGTTTTTTTCACCCAAGGGATGCATAACACATGATTTGCAGAACTGCTGACTGCTGTAGTTGCAATTAAAACAATACTGCCTTTATAGCTTGAACTCTGAGTGCAAACAGGCTGATAGTTTAATCAAGCCAGTTTAAAATGTATTAACTAAACCAGCAGTTTACTGTTCTTGTCAAACTCTAAACAACTGTAAATCTTGTTTTCAAAAATCGACCAGGAAAAATGTAACACATTAAAAATGAATTAGACATGGCGCACTACCCGTAAGCTGTGTAATAAACAGATCACAGCCCTGTAGTAATAGTTGTGATTTCTGGCACGTCACTGGAGAAGAACTCATGGGTTTTCAGAATGACCTGTGTCATAAATCATTGCATTCCCTTTTACACTGAGCACATGTATCTAATTTTTCAAGAGTGGCTTCTGAAATCCTGATGAATGGCTTCGGAATTTATTACTGCAATGTATGAAAAGTGGTGTCACCAATGCCTAATTGAGGAAAGGAAAAAGGGACTAAAAATACAGTCCAGTGAAATCTGAACGCAAAATTGTAATATATACTAAGTAACAAACGAATAGCCACCCAGGAGATAAGCCTAAACATGACAAATGTGAAATCTGTCATGCTTTTCTTTGACAGATAAATTAATATAAATTTTCAATAGAATTAAACCAACGTAAAGGTAGAAGCCAAGCATAAATCATACATGTATTTTTTGACTATGCAGGTATGAATATCTTACTGTCTAGTTTAACGTGTTCTATGTGTATTAGTATTTGTATTTTCATAATATGGAACGCTTCATGTTAGAAAAAATTCAGACATCCTGAACCAGGAAATGCATTCAAACTTATTAATGAAACTCCAGAGACACACTGAGGTATTTTTATGTATATCTTATCCACTTCACTTATCTACATGATCTTTAGTGAGCACATTTGAGGGTCCCCCTTCACAATCAAAGCAGAACAAAAAGCTGCACGCTCACTAAGCCCAAATTAACACACCCTGTCTCTCCATACCTCTCTGTAGACACTATAGATGTACTATCCAATACAGTCTCATCTATCAAGTGACAGGTAGAAGTATAGTTGCTGAATCCAATTTTTATTTCCATTGTGTAAAAGACTGCAAATTATGCTACGTGCTGAAAGATAACACAGACAATTTTTATGTTTTGCCCACTTTTAAAGATTTATCTGTGTCAGCAGCCGGAGCACATGGGCTGAAGTTGAATGTGTTACATGATTGAAGCGTGTAGATTCTGATTTGGTGTTGAAAGAAACTCCTTGGCAGATAAGTAATGAAATGAAACAGCAAACATGCCATCACCTAATAAAAACATCAGTTCATAAGAACCATTAACTACCTTTTCCCAAGACAACCTTTTTTAATTGATATATTTGAATTTTTCATAAGAAAACAAAATCATGTTATTCTAATAATATGTGCTGAGCAGTGGTTATAGAATAAGGAATTTTTATTACTAACTTATTTACAAACTATTACCCTTTGTCTAGTTTCTATTTGCAAGGTTCCAAATGACCAGCATTCGTTAAACTTTATTACTGAGCTTCATGAAACTTTCTTTGGATTAGAAAAGCATAACCTTCTGTCCCGATTTAGAAGGGTGTTGCAGCTTTTCATTAACCTGGAAACCTCCTATTTACATGGTTCACAGCCTGGTCTCAGCTCACTTGGAGGTAACAAAGGGTGTCGGGACAAGAGTGCAGCAGGGGGCTCATCCTTTAGGGCTGCCATCTGAATTTGATCAGGTCAACTGTTTTAACTCCTGCCTCATTAGGCAAAATAAAATGGAGATTATAGTGTGTGGAAGGATCACATTACAGACAGCGAGCTCTGCCTCCTGACACTCTCTGTTGATTTTGCATTTTGACAAGACCTTGCTCTCTGTGTTTTCCATTCTGTATTACAGCAGGCTTTAAATTATTTTGAAGACAAGATCATTTGTATCCCTTGGCATTTCAGAGCTTAGCCAAAGAGGAGTGAAGTAATAAGTGAAGACACATTAGTCTCAGAGGCAGTTTACCTACTGGTGAGATGTCACTGTGTAGCGTGGGCTTAATGCTGATAGACACATTAATTCAGCTTGTCAAGCAATGCCTAGCTCTTCTCTTTTCAAAGTTTAAGTTAGCTGTAAATTCGAAAAAATCTGACACAAAAAAGTTCAGTAGGTAAATTATTATTACCACTTGGCACAGAGGATTATTTAATTCATTTCGATAACTTATAAAGTTAAGTCTATTCAGTTGCTCTTTAGTTACTGGTTTTAGTGTTTATATAAAATTGTAAAAATTGTTTAAAGTTTAATGTGTTTGTTGAATTTTAGTTAATTATAGTTGCCTGTTAGAGGGGAGATGAGTACCATCAAATACTTGTCTCATAATAAGAACTTTTGCCACCTGGTTGTCCACTAGAAAGCATTTCCCCACTGACCTCATCTATATGTGCCATATATTAGTAGAAAGTTCTCGGTCTATAAAAGATAAAAAATGGTTCAGGTTATCAGTTTGGATAGCTGACAACTATTTGGCAGATCTCTCTTATGAGGAAGATAGTTCTTATCCATCACACTCAATTACTATTTTCTTTAGGAAAAAACAGGGATAATAAAAGCAGGTGGTGTTTAGCAATTAGGTATATCTCTTCTTCCTCTTATTCCATTTGTTGGTAGGATTTTCTTTAAATTCTTCCTCTATAAGCTAAGAGTAACAATTCATAGTCAAAGAAGAGGAAGTAGAAATATCAAAATTAGGAATAAATTTACATTATTTTTGTAATTATTCCTTTATAAATCAAGAGTTAGCCAGAAGTACAGACACTAAAATGCTGTCAAAACAAGAAGCTCCCCTCAGGGAATAGGGAAAAGAGGCAATGAGTAATATGCGACAGATGTGAACATAAATTGTTTAATGCAAAGTAGAATGTGCACTATTCTATGGTTAGAAGTGTAGCATAAAATTGTTTTAAGCTGACTTAAGATTTTTTTATTCAAGTAATGACAAACTGAGAAACATACACTGTTGCTATGTCCTAAGTGAACTTACTATGGATGAATTTAAAGCCAATAGCTTTCAGGAAACTGTAAGTTGTACAGTCCAAAATAATGTGTCTCTTCAGTAACATGGGTCACATGACCACATTTTGCTCCTTCTGCATATTATGCACCAACTTCAGCAGCCTGATTCATTTGCAGACTATCACATATCCTGTGGACTTAAGGAGGAAGGGGTTTCAAAAAATAAACTTCTTGTTGCACATTTTGATTTCTATATATCTGCCTTAAGAATTGTATCTTGTGGGAATGTTTAAAGTTGAAAATTTTCTCTAAGAGGTTTCACGAGATGAATGTGAAACTTGCAAATACAAACCACAGAGAGGCAGAGAACATGATTTTCATGAAACAATTACACCCGCTGAAAATGCTGAAAAGGTTTTGTTAAGGAATGTATGATAAAGCATGTGCATAAATCATTGCAGATCCTTGTGACCCAGATAATTTTACTTACATCTGTTTCCAGCCTCCCATTTCTCCTTACTCTTCACCTCCTAGCTCCAAAAATCTGTAAATTTTTTCCTGTCTACCTTACATTAGTGGCTGCCCTTTTCCACCAAATCTGTTCCCTCTGTGTCTCTTCTTTGTCCTTTTTAACAACCTGTCCCAGGTTCCTCCTCTCCGATTCATTTCCAATTCACTTGACAGCAGTCCTTTACTTGCTCTATTTCCTTGATACTTGCCAAGATGGGGAGACACATACCATATGATGATATGTCTCTTGGATACTCTGTTGAACACAGCATCTATGAGTATGGTATAAAACAGAACGGGCTGCATCAGGAAAATTAAGTAATTATTTAAATCAAAGCTATGTTAATTTTGTTGTGAATTGTAAATGAAAAATAAAGCAATCTGGGTTAACAGCAGAAATTCAGGTGGAGGTTGTTTGGTTTTCCTCTACTGCATAGCCTCATAAATATTTGCATCGGCAAAACAGAAAGTCTGGCAACAAGCAGTGACCTTAAGTTGGCTTTGCCACCAGAGGAACCATTCACTGAATTACATCCCAAATGGAAAAAGTCAGATGTTAGTGATGCTTGACTGTCTTCCCAGTACTAAGGCTACCTGGATCCTAGTAGTCTTGTCTGCAGCACCTCCAGTCCTGGAAAAGTATGGAGGGCTCTGGCCATAGGACTCATTACACGGTCCAAGTATTCCTTTAGTATAAGGGAATGTTCAGTTGTCATTTTAAAGAGTTTTGTCCTTCATTAAGAATAATGTTGACCAAAGGCCTGGTCCCACTGTTGGATGCAGAGTAGGCTCATCTGTATGGGTAGGTTAAGAGAGCAGCTGCCTAACCTTATGTGATGCCAAGGAGTCAGAATGCCAAATTCTCAGAAGTGAGACATTTATTACTCTACATTCTCTGCCTCCTAATACAATTATTTCCTGTTCAGTCAGAAAGTTAAGAGGGAAGTGCAACAAAGACTACTCTTGCCTACTGTAAGCAGTAAAGAAAATGATATTGATATATTGCAACAGCACAGTGGTGAAATTCTTCTTTCGCTGTTTTGGTCATATGAGAACAATAGCAGCCACGCAGTAGGTCCGAGTCATCTGGCATAGCTCAGCATGACTCATGGTGGCTGGAAGAGCAGCAGTCTGTTACTACAGTGAGGGAGATCAGAGCTCACTTGCTTGCAGAAATGGGAGCAAAGAGACAAAACTGGCCAATTTTCCAACATCATAAGCTCATGCTGTTGGGGTCCAGGGACAACCAGTCAGGTCGTGTTCCCTCAGAGTGTTTAAGGGAGCATTAGCAAGGGGTCATGCCCAGGCTGTTTGACAAGAGGAGTAAAAGAAAAAATTGTCCTTGCCTTTCACAATCCAGCACAAAGAATAAATCTCTGAGTATTTTAACATGGATGATGAGTGCGTGGCGATTAGAAGTGATGTGGTGCCACACTCTGGAGAAGGTTTGCCTCAAAGAAGGCTTTGGCTTCAGGTGAGATAGGAAAGCAATAGGATACAAAAAATTGCTTTTGGTGGTTGTACTCAATTGTTTTGAAAGATGCAGAAGGGTGAGCTATTTTACTAGAACCACACCATTTTTAGGAGTCTCTCTCCTCACAGGAGACATTAGCAGTAATACCATCATCTCTAAAATTCAGGAAATGCTGTCCTAAGCTCATTTGAGTCAGCAAAAGAAGCTTGGACTTCTTTCTTGCCTTTCTTTTTTATATGGTAGTGTACCAATAAGGGATCCAGTTCATGATGTCAGATTTCTACTTTAATGCTGTAATATTATACTGTTTCACTACCAGTGCATGCCGGTGCAGCTCAGCATGGATTGTCTAGAAATTGAGCTGGTTTTCACAGGTAAAAAATAAAAATATGAAGCTTTTCAAGAAAAGGAAGGAGGAAAGGATCAAATACAGAAAATATTTATATCTGCATCATAAATATTCTAAGTGGTCTTAGGCATACAATCATTATTGAAACTTCTGGTCTAATATACATACAACAAATTATGTGTTTGAGCTCTTTAGTAAATCCAATGTTTACAGTGAAGGCAAACAATTAGCATCTTTGCTTGCATTGATTTAAACTATTTGTGGTAGATTAATTCTCCCTAAAATTTCCTATATATCTGTGTTACATTTAATTCCTTTGTGCACATTTCTCTGCAAGCCATTTTAGACTGTATCAGCTTATTGTCTTAAGACAGATTTTACATACAAATGTTTCTCTGGGTATTGGAGAGATCTGACATAAAATGTCTTATGTTCTCACTTCAGGAGGTCTGGATCTTTCAACCGAATTTAATAGCTATTTATGCCTTGAGAAGATCTTATCTAATATACTATTGGTTCAGGGTCATTCGCAGCCTCGCATTATATTGAAACATGGACAGAGAGTGTAATTTGTTAATGTCATGAAGGATGAAGTTTGTTAGAAAGGGAAGTGTACACGATTTATAATAACACAAGTGTTTCCTTGCTAATCCCTTGGCAGGTTCATTATCTGTAGAGCCCCAGGCAATAGTTGGCCTATCGTGAGAGTGAAATTTAACCCACAGCATGAAATTAATCCTCAAAGACTTTTGTCTACTCCTTCTAGAAATAATAAATTCAAAGTGATTTTCTAATTCTCCTTTCTAACTTTATGCAGAGGTGTTAAATTGGTATCTAAACTCTATGGCATATGTCAATCTATTGATTTATGTTTAGTTAAATAACATGCAAGTGTGTACCAAGCATAATAAGGAATTTGAAGACATGAACTAGTGGTGTGTTCATTGTTTCTTCCTGAAAACTTTTTTTCTCTGATAATACAGAAAATTCTATTCCTTGTAATTACAGGGAAGACAAGGAATGTGTATATGTCTGCAGACATGTATAAAATCATTCAAACGATAATGTCTGGATTTTCTAGAACTTCTGGATTTATGCATAAAATAACTTGGTGGGGTTTTTCGCACCCTGACTTCTTTTGTAAAAATTCTTATAAGTCTAATGAGGCCTTATTGCTGGTAAACAAATGTATTATTGGTAGAGTTTTGGAAATTACTTCTTGAATCAGCTGTGTAAGTACTGGGTAAATCAGCTGGGTTTTCTTCAGAAAGAGGTTTCTTTTTCTTATAAATGCAAAGAAATTCTCTCTACTAAGGAGGGAACAGGTGAAAGCAATTTGTTACTGATTGATTCTGACTCTCCTCTATGTTTTTTAGAATGTGATTCCTCACTCGTGCACCACCTAGCCTCTAGAAGTAGGTGAACAATTCTAGATATCATTATAACTGTATAGATACTATCTAGATATAGGGTAAAGATTTTTCCCCACTTTTAGCCTTTTAGCCAGTATTTCCCCAGCATATTATCCATTGGCCACACACTTTATATATTTTGGTGCTTGTCTTCTAGAGAATTTTTCCACTTCTGAAGGCAGCAAGTCATATTTAATAGAGGTTTACAGTTGCCCATATCATTTACGTTGAAGAGCTTCTTCAAGATATTAGTTGAGCCTCCACACAGTCATGGCCCTTGGGAAGGCAACTGAGTGACAAGAAATTAAGCAGGTCAAGTGCTTCTCAGTACACAGTCCTGACCCTGGGCAGGAAGTTTGTAGGCAACTTAGAGGCCATTATATGAGCAGATCTGGAAATACATTACTCTTCTGATCATCCTTCTTATTCTTCAGTCATAATTTATAACCATGCTGTACACATTGAATCATTCTCACTTCACATATTCCTTAAAAGAAAATTAGTTTGTCAAGTCATACCATATTTCCTCTGTGTATTTTAGGAAAGTTATTTTTGTGCACATATATACTCTAGAGGTGAGACGGAAAACAGCAGTTGCTGAAGTACGTTAAACAGAACATCAGGCAGAGGAGTGTCTTCAGTCCTAAAAAATACTATAAAACATATTAAAGATACTGCTTGATATTAAGTAGAGATGAGACGTGGTGTAGGCCTAGGAAACCTCTGAAAACTACATACCTTTTTGTAATATTTATTGCTGAGCATAGAAACTCCTACAGAAGTACCTCATATAAAATTAAAACATGGGTTTCTAATCTATTTTTGAGCTGCTTTTATTGTTAATGGAAGCTGATGGGTTTAAGCATTATAATTTGATACAGTGTGGTACAGTAAATCAATACATATAGTAATTCAGACATCATTTATGTCTGCATTATCACTATCCCTTCACTGCAGTAGTAGAGAAAGAAGGGAAGATGGGAGAATTGCTGTTCTTGGTTATAGGTGTTAGAGATGACAAGGAAGAAACAGCTGATACATTGCTCCTGTTTTGACCAACGCCTGCCTAAAGGTTTTCCATCTGCTCAATATATAGTGTTGCTTCAGGACCACACTCTTCTCTCTCCCACCTATTTTGATAATTTTGCACACTCCCTATACATCCATCAGTCATTCCCCTGTGACTGACTTTCCCTATTTGCCCTTTTCCCAGACCACAGGCTCATAGTGAAAACTTCTTGCAACAAAAGCAGCAGTGTTTGTCGATTGTGAGGATGCGGTTTCTGCTGACATTTTCAATGACAAGTTGGCATCTTGTAACCTCTAATAAATGACATCTAATAAATTGGCAGGTGATAAGTCTCTTAGCTGGTAGGCAGGATGACTGTTTGCATTTTCAAGAGAGTCTTGAAACAGAAAAAGGCTAAAACTCTCCCCTGCATGTAATGAAACTGGAGATTCCTTTCTGCAGGCCTTTCAGGTCAGCTTTATTCTTGGGAGGGGTTCAAGCCACAAGTCAGACAAGCTGTTTTTAGATTTCAACAAGGATAATACCAACATACTGCAGTGTAAGGTAAGTCAGGAATTTAGGAAGAAGAAAAGTTATGCTATTCTTCCTAAGAGTTAGCCATATAGTTGCTTCTCCCATTAGCTAGCATATGTGCTAAGAAAGAGTAGGAGGGAGGTGGCACGCCTACGTGTTGCACACTTAGGGTTTTGTTTATTGCACTCTGCCTCACTTTGTCATTAGACGCCAAATTGCAATTTATGGACCAACAAAGGTGTAATTCTACTTGTTATATATAATAATACATATAGTAATTTCCTATTAATTCTGTATAAGCACACAGAAACACTTTTTCAAACAGTCTTTTTTTTTAACAAGCCCATTTTATTTGTCAGTAGTTGTTCAATAACTCGGTTTTATCTCTGAGTCCACATAGCACTACGAAGACTTGACAAAGTGGGTGTATGGAAGGGGTACTGAACGTGGCAAGGAAACAAAGCAGTAGTCCCTGAGAAATCATGCATGGCAACATCAGAATTGCCTTTTCTTGTGCCTGTTTTTCAGTTCTCAGGCTCAATAGCTGAGTCAAAACGGCCATGTTAGCATAGTCTGCCTGCCTGCCTGGGGAAGAACGTGAGCAAAATGCCTTTAAAAAACTTCTGTGAATGTACAAAATGAAAGGAGGAGTTTTTCTAGCTTCCAACTGGTGGTTAGTGAAATGAGTTTTTTTCTGAGGTGAACATCACTGTAACAAAACGTGAAGATACTTCCTTGATTTGACGATTTTCATTAAATCAAAAGGAATCATTTAACATTTCTTTTTGGAAAAACAATCTTAAAAATGTACAAGGCTGCAAACAAGCAGTAAAATCTGCTGAGAATATATCCTCTAGACTACTGTACTGCCTGCTACCCACAAATGCTTTTCTGAAATCCTCTCTCTTTTGAAAAAGTTGCCTTGCTTTGTACCTTTAAAATTATCGGCACTTGGAAAAAGTCTTGTTAAATCTGAAAGAAGTCCTGCTTTTCTTTAGACTTAATAGTGTTTCAGATACTGATTAAAAAGGGAACCCTCCCTTTATTCCTGAAGTCGGTAAGAAATATTATGGAAAATTGCGTTAACTCTTGCAAATCCCTCTACAACTATAAAAGTACAAATGAGATCGTCCCTGCTGTTTCAGTCAGGCCTATGAACCTCAGAGCAATAGGATATTTATAAGAAAATTCCAGACATAGCAGTGGTGCCGTGATCCATATGACCCAAAGTTTCCAGTCTTTGTCTATCCTCCTGTCTTTAAGGAAAAACAGAGGGGCATAAAATGAAAACTTGGAAGATCACAAATCATTGTTATGACTCATTATAATGAATGATTTGTGCATTACTTTATGGAGTAGTTAGGTTGAGTGTGGGGGAAAAAAGAAACCTTCCTTTTTAATTTTCACCACTTTATGCCAATTTTCAAGCAACTGTCTTTCCTAAAATAACAACGCTCTTTTCTCCACACTATCCTGGATAACTAGTGAGTTTTTTCAGCTGGGAGAGTGTGTTGTGATATAAAGGTGCAGCCTTGCACGGCTGTTGTCAAGAGCCTGTTAGTGTTTCCATTACAGCATTAAGTCTAATTTTCTAGTGTTTAAAACTGGGACATAAAATACTTGAAGCTGAACTTTGGTAGTTTTCAAAATGTATTTACAAATAAGAAAAATAATCTCATTGGGTGGGGCTTTTTAGTTCTGTGAAAAAATAGTATCCTGACAGCTTTGTAGCAACTGTGATTCACAGCTTTGGATACTCAAAATTAGTCTTCTGACCACAGCATACAGCCTGGATTCTAGATTCTTCTGAGTTTTGTTTGGCATTATTTTTCGTTGTTAACTATTAATAGTATAAGAGTTATTAGAAAAATAAAAATAAATCTACTGAAGTCTGAAAATAATTTCTGTTTTTCTACTACAATGCATTTGGGAGAACTCATCTTCTTTATTTTTGCAATATCTTCATGCAGTGAGGTATATTCCCAGGTGCCAAAGGTTTCTTTTCACTTCCTAGGATAAATTTTAATGTTGCACAAAAAAATTGCTGAAAGTGTGGTTATGTATCCATGGGCTCTGAAGGACATTGGCAAGCCACCATTGCAAGACAGAGCAACCTTTCTTAAAAGTTATGGGATTATAATTTTGGTTTGCTTTTTACAGAAGGAAGTGCACTATTTCAGATAAATTGTATTACAGAAAGCAAGAGTGTTCCAATATTTTACTAGTTTCACTTAAAGTCACCACAGCAGAGAAAGCCCTGGCACTTCAGAGGAAATTTCATCCTTAACTTGCCTTGTTATGCCCTACTGTATGTTAAGAACTGCTGAGGTCGCTCAGCACTGGCTGATAATGAATTCCATATAAGCTGTAATATTGGGGCACAGCTGGGTGGGTAAGAGTTGAGTTTCAGTCTTTAACTCAGAATTTCCTCATTTTACTAGTTTCATTTCAAAAGGTAATGCTACTTTAAGGGTGAACGTTTTCTGTTGCTTAGCCATACAATCTAATAGAAAAAATTCATTTTTACATGGAATCAGCATATGCATAGTAGGTAATGTCTAGGTTATGTATATTAGCTATTAGTCATTTTATATGGTTTGTCTGTTAATAAGAAGGGGCATGTGAGTTAAGGTTTTCATATGTGGGGCATTTAGCTGTGCTTTTCAGTAGAGTAGGTCTCGTTGTATCCCTTCCAGTATTTTAAAAATCTCAGCCACAATATCTTAATGCAATTTTTTCCCTCTTAAATATTTTCCAGTATGAGCATAGGAGGTTGGGTGAACACTCAAAACTAACACGTCTTTCAACAACTCACAATTTGATTTTGGCTATTTTCCACTGAAAATGAATTTGGATTTCTGTATTTGACCATTTCTTTCCTTTGGGAGAAAAGATATTTCTGGTTATCTTTCCTACTTTGACCTTAGGGAGCAAGTCTAATGTATGTTTCATTGCAGTTTGCAAATTTTTGGTGCTAAATCACTTTAATACTAAAAAAAAATATATACTAAGCTGAGATGGGACTGATCTCATCAAAGAACTTAAAATGCTAATGAATACTGAAAAGTATTGAACAATTCTCAAAAAAATCCTCCCCCAAAACCTTCTTGCCACAAAGCCACAAACATTTTTCCTGCCTTTTCAGAAAGAAAAGTGCTGTGGGATCACCGTAGGGGACACTGAAATCAAAGCTTTGTTGAGAAAACTATGTAGAAGTACTTGGCTCTTTCTATAGGAATTGTTGAAGAAAAAGTGACTTTTTCCTGCAGGATATAAGTTTATTAAATTTTCCTAAACTGGAAGAGTTTTAGAATGATGCTTACTGTTTGTATTTCAGGTATTGCCCAGTAATGACAAGTAGCAATTATTTATTTGAAGTCTTCCTGTGGCTTATCAGATACATGTTTTATTTTACAAAGCTGCATTAAGATTTGCCTTTATACCTTTCTGAAGTAATAGAGAATACCCTTACTTTTTAAAAACAGTGGAATTATTCCTCTAATCTGCTATCATTGATACCATAACAATCTTAACTGATAGGTGAAATTTTCATACTTACATTTGAATTTTGCAAAGGCTCCAATTTGCAGAGACTCAGTAATAGATTCATAGATCGCAGTAATGTCACAGGACACAAGAATGTCCCTACGGGGTTAGTCCAATGGTCCATCTAGTCCAGCCAAGAGAGGTCAAGAGAGGACATACATTTTTGTAATAGAAGTTAAACTGAGATAAGAAACTGGACAGTTTTTAAGCAGACACATGTTACACACTGAAATCAGCCAAACCACATTCTCATTTTTCCCTGAATTAAGACTGGATACTGGGGGCTTTATGTAATATCATCTAATATCTGATTTCTTGTGAAATCTCTTCTAGTCATTAGTTTATATTCCTCATCACTTTGTCTGTTTTTTCTCTATAAGCTGTTTCGAGGGAAAATGTACAAGACTTTATCCAAAACTAATGAGAACCAGACTTCTGTTGATGTATTTATTAGGCCATGAGTGACTACCTATATTTAAAATCATAAAAATAACTCCATCATCTCTGACAATAAAAAATTATTCCTTATGGTGCCATTTACAGTGATTAGTCCAGTTTAGATAAGGGGCAAAAAAATCCATGTATTCTGGGGGGCTGTTTTTAGTTGGGCAATAGACATTACAGGAGATTGCAGAAATAAACTATCACTGTGAAAAACAAAAGGCTAGCTTTACAATAACTGGTTTCTGCAGATTCTTTCACCAGTGTAACTAAGTGCTTTATACACAAGATGTAACAAAAAACACAAGCAGTGTTTAAATTGACCTATTACTTTTACAGTGGTCACTTCCTAGCAGATCTTACCTTTGTATGATCATTAAGATCACACATATTGCATGATCTTTCATACAAAATATCGTGTGATCTTTCAAATATAGCTGTCCCTTTACAATCACCGCTATCATCTTAAGTTGTGCTCAGAAGCTGTATCCAGGCAGCCAAAGCAAAGTTTCAAGGACAAAATTGTACCTTCGAGGTATCCAGAACACTGGCAGAGAGACTGATGGAGCTGTTCCTGCCCTAGCAGGACTTGTAGATAGGCTTTCGACCAGAAGAACATTGGAGTGATTTCTAAAGGATAATAAAAATGTGTGCTATTTGTAGGCCCATCAATGAGAGGAAATGCTGGTCCTTTGCGAGGAGCTTGAAGAAGCCCACAGCTGCCAGTTGTATCTGGGACCCCAGAAACACAAGGGAAGCTGGGGGCTGAAGATAGGAAATCCTGTGCATGTGCAATAGTGGGGAGGGACACCAGCCCAGAGCCTCATTTCACCTTGCCATGAAACACACAAGTGTTCTCAGTATTTTCACTCTTGGAAAAAAAAAGGGCACTTGTACAACATCATAGCTATGAGTATGCATGATGTTTCTCTGAGGTATTTTTAGTGTGGAATGAAAAATATTGGTTTTCACTAAATTTCTGTTGTTGTTTTGAACTCCCCCTCCACACATACGCACACTTATTGATGAAATTATTTATTATTAAAAATATTTAAGGTTTGAACCTAGTTTCTGCTGTATTTCTTTCTTGGGAAGGCATTAAATTATTTGTATGTAACTGCTTTGACTAATTGTTATTCATTATCAAAATTACCGGAGTAGATTATCACGAAACAGTTACATAGGTTAATTTGGGCTCCTTTTGGTCAAGTTTATTTTTGTTAAATATTCTGTTCTAAAACTACATGTAAAGGAAGACTTTCTGACATTATAGCTACTGTATGCTTGTCCCGTGCATATAATGGAAAAGTTACTACAGGAGAAAAAAGAAGAATAGTTCTTTGTTAGTAGCTGGCATAATACAACTTTCATTCTAAAACACTTTATTACACTCATGGTATATATAGGACTACTTTATACTGATATTTTTGATGGAATGATGTGCTGCTTAGCTTGAATATAAAAACAAGAGATAGAAGAAAGTGATCTACAAAAAAAATTGGAAGTACAGGGAAGATGAAATTCTTTTTCTGATTAGTGTACTTTTGTCTGGACTAAGATTAAGACTCACATTCAGAGAACTAACCGAGAGTACCAGTGACCCGCCTAAGCCATTTTGTCATATTTAGGACTTTGCTGTTTCTCTGTTCAATGATGCAGTTCATTCAGGGGAAATATTTTCAAAAAGTTGTAAGCTCAGAGTAAGCCGCTCACAGGAATTCTTCATCATTGATGCTGAAAGGGTTTAGACCAATTGCTTTATGAGGGTTTAGATAAATTGCTTTTAACTAACCTAAAGGGAGGTGGCAGCTGATTGTGATCTTAGTGGATTCAAATTTTGATCAGAATAGCTGATCTGTTCCATTTAAATTCTGCCGTAAATTGCTAAATTTGTTGTTGATCTAGCTCTAACTTCTACTGTGAATGTACTCCTCCTTCAGATGTAGGGGTTTGCTTCTTTCTCATCCACTGATGATGTTTCCTCCTTTTGCCCTACTTACATTTTGTAGCAGTTTCTGAAATTTTTTTTTTCAGAGATGAAGTTCAAATTGCTGGATAACCAATCAGATAGGGAGAGGACAGAAGAATGGATCAGGAATGTAATAAGACAGAGGTCTGATGTGGAATGGAGAAATTTATGAGTTGCAGTGTTTGATAAATACTTTAGTAAATGTGAGAATTCATCAGTTTGTGTATGATTTTTTATTTGACTGTCATACATGGTAGTTGATGTTCTAACTCACATAAATGTTATCTCTGCAGAGAATTTTGAGGTTTCCGGCTATCTTTACCTTATTTCCATTATTACTATTCCTTCTTTTCTTCTTCTTCAAAAAAACCCAAACACGTTCTTACAAAAATCATAGGGGTAAATAAACTAAAAAGTATCATGAATTCCAACAAAGTGAAATTAATTTAGCTGAATTTTCAAATTATTTTTGGTAATACTTCTCTACTTATGGCTCTGCTTTTTTACTCGTGAAGTAAATATGAACTGTATGAAAAATTCTGTGATTAGATGGAAGAGAATCTATGTCTGCTATGGAGAATGATTGGAATAAGTTTTATTCTTTGCCTGTTCTTGATGTTACTACTTTATTGTACTCTTACATGGTTTTTGCAGTTAAATAATCATCATAGCAATGCTATAATACTTAAAATATGACCTCTGCACTAGCAAAATTTATATCTTTGGCTTAAAATAATTAGGTTTTTTGTTTTGAAATCTAATACTTGGTTCTTAAACAGCTCATGTGATTTACTGTTAAAATAAGTGACAGAATTATACTCTCAATTTAGTTATTATCCTGTAAGTAACATAAGCAACTCAAAGAACTTGAGCCAAAAAGTTAAATAAATTATATTATCAAGGTCCATTTTGCAGTTCAAAGTTTTGCATGAAATCTAAGCATCAGTAGATAGCACTAACTAGTAGTAACACCTGAATAAATGTTTAAGTTAGCAAATCAAAATCTTTTTAAATTATAATGCAGTTATTTTTTATTATAAGCATGTGAACTGTTAAAGAATGTATATTTTTATAAAGCTTCAGACTATACATTTTTTATCAATTTGTGCTGGTAGGTGTAACTACAGCTAGAATTGTCTGGAATCATGGGAGTTTTTGAGAGTGCAAAAAAGCTATAAATGTTGTTTTCAGTTTTCCAAAGGCTGTAAATTTTTTTAAAGTTGTTTTAAATTTAACATTGCACCGATAATTTAATTTGTTTTGTTGCTATGCCATATAACGTTCTTCTTTTCTTTAAAGCAACTGATCACCTCAGTAGCTCAGATTATTTGCTTTGGTACTGCATAAAACGCAATCATGAAGAGATATGTTAGGAGCTTTATTCAAAACAGAGTAGAACATATGACAAAATCCTAGCGAGACATGTGAAGAGAAGGAAAATACAGCTAAGACTGCCACTCGTTGGCAAGCACTGCAACATGGTATAAAGCCTGGTTTTCTGAGTCAGTGTTTTTCTTTCCCTCTGAACTTTGTGGTTGAGGAACTAGTCAGCAGCACTGTATAAAAGCAGGAAGAAATTCTGGAATTTACGCATGAGGGTATAGTCTTTGCAAACCCAGCGGCAAGAATTTGGTGAGTCTAGTCTGCTCCACATCACATTGTGGTTGTCCTACATAGCTGGGATTTAACTGCTCGCTATCTACTTGAATCTAGATATGAAAATACTGTTTTCCTCCTGTTAGATTTTAAGATGACTAAAACAATTTCAGCCTGAATTGGAAATCTTTCTCCAGCCCAGATCAGTAAATAAAAAGGGGCAGATTGCTAGGTAACATTGTAGTGAACAGACTTTAAACTAAATACCTGATACTGTAGTGGCAGACATCCACAAGACAACTTTGATGAGATGTTCAGAAAGCATGAACAAAACATTCAGCAACCGAGAGAGAAAAAACATTTATTTAATTTCTTCAAGAAAGCACACACATCTTCTTGTTCTCCTATGGATATTGACTGTGTTAGAAAATACTACCCAGAAGACTTTTGCAATAGGAAGGGGGGCAAGAAAGCATCTTGTGGACTGAGGATTTTATAAAACTCAGAATAAAATACTGGCTATTATAAAACCAACAAGAACTATAAGTTAGGCATTGGAAACAGATACATGTGTTTATGTAGAGTCATTGCTCCACAATATGATGTATCACTTGTTAAATGGTAAGTGGTTCAGAGAACTGATGAAAGGACTCAAGCATCTTCTGCATTGTGGGATTTCAAGCTGAACCCACTGAGAATTATTGATAAGGACTGTTACAACCATAAAAAAATGCTCTCTCATGCTTTCAAAATAAGAATAATTTAGGTTTATTCATTTCATGAGTGGTAGTTTTAGTGCTGATTAGTGTGGATAAGTTAAAATATTTTTATGGGTTTAGCTCATGCACAGTTTTCAATGAAGATATTGCCTTTTGAACAGACCCCAAAACCTCAGATGGTTTTACATGATTTTGAGATCCCAACCATGTGTCTTCTCGGGTGAACAGGGAAGGGCACTGATGTTCTCTTCTTAAACAATATCAGGACACGTTTGTATCAAAAAAAGCTACTGCAAAGGTTCTGTTCAGTCAAAGGAGGCATAAAAGACCAAGCCCATGACCCAGAAAGGGAGATCGTGAGGTCCCTCATGGCATGGGAGCTGGAGGTGGGAACTATGAGGAGGAGCCGAGAGGGCAGGCAGTAAGTGCTGGGGGTGGTCCCGGGTAGGAAGAGGTAACCTGGGGGCCAAAGTGACTCCCACCACTATGTAAGCATTCCCAGGGTCAGAGTGCTTGGTACCACAGCATTTTAGCCAGAAAGCCAAGAAGCAGGAAAATAAGAGGGGAGGAAAGTTAGCCTGATGATAATTTTTAGAGTGATAAAACTCTTGATAAACATGCAACATGTTGGAGTGTCCAGTGACTTCTGAGGCTTGTTGTATGCTAGTAGTGAGTAGCAGGTCGTTCATCCCAGCCCTGGAAAAGCCTCTCTGCTCATATGTCCATTCAGCAAGTCTCTGAACGCTGCCTGCACATTCTTCTTTTCAGACTTCAAAATAATAAATTAGATCAGAAGTTAATGCTCCGATTATATTTATAGGAGAATTTATCTTTTTTTGTTCTAGCAAAGCTAACAACATACAAGGCAGGCATCCAGCTTTCAAAAATGCATGAAATTCAGTGGTTTTATAATGCTTTTAGAAAGGAATGGATTCGAAGCAGAAAGAGCCATTATGTATCCCCCAGTTGTGTTCATTCCTCTAAACAATCATTAAAAACAGGCCAGGTTGTTTTTTGAAGTGAATGCTTTCACTCGTTTGTATTATTAAGATTGCTCATACAGACTGTTGCTGCCTCCAGAACAAAGAACAAATATTTTTTTCAGCTCTTCCCTGAGCTTCTTATAACAAGTGCTGGTGATCAATTAGCTAGTTCATTAAAAAGTTACGAATTATTTTATTGAGGCAAGCAATTCTGAATCAAAGAGCCCAATTCGCAGATCTAGGTTGAAGCACATAATTGGCATGTATTTTAGGATCGCTGTTAAAGCTATAAAAAAGATTTACTAGGGAAGGAATGGATCCAAAAACCCTAAAGGAAGGAATATGTTATTTGTGTGACTCAGTGTTAGAAACGGACTCATTTAATACTAAGGTCTTATCTACATTAAAACAAAAAACTGAAGTAAATGTAAACCTCCTTTGATCTAACTTCTTTAGCAAGAAGTTATTCTTCATCTAATACACATAAATTACATATGGTATTATTGCATTTCTTCTGCTGTCATTTTCATTCCTGCTATCAAAGATGTATTTTTATTAAATCATTTAAATTTAATTGAGAAGTCGACACCGTGTTAAGTGTAAAACAAAATTCTGTAAGTATGTTCACCGTGTTGTGGAGATCCATGGTGAGTCTGGGATTGAAGCCCCAGTTCTACACAAAGTTGTGTTTGTGCGACTTAGTGGGAAACCTTAGACACGTGCTAGGAGGATATGCTGGAGCATTTGCAGGGTGGAAGAGAGGGAACATGTATTATTCAGAGGATCTTTTAGAAACAGCGATGCATTGTTCTAAGTTTACAAGTGGGCCAAATCTTGAAACTTAAGGAAAGGAGTTTGGGTTAAGAAAAACTTTATTTTTTAAATACTTGGGAAAAGTTATTTACTAGTGAGGTTTTGCAAGACTTCTTTAAGCAAAAGAAAGCAATTTTTGGTTTTCAGCTGAGAGGTATAAATAATCAAGTCTTAAATATATTTAAATGTGCATAGAATCTATTTTCTGTTATAATTTTGATTGCTTGATTGCCACAATGTAAAAGCTTCTGTAGCTGATATTACTGTTGAACTTTGTGTGATGGCATTGAGGCATTTTTTTTCAACTATTAGCCTTCCCAGGGGTTCTTTTCAGACAAAATGTTATGCATCAGCTCTTATTTGAGTGTAAGCCTATTGAATAGCATTCTCCACTCTGCCAACTTGGCAGCAAGTTCTTGTGCTAATAAAAGAGGTTACCCCAGATAGAGATCCCAGATGTGCCTGAACTACTTTTATTAGAACTATGGAGGGGCTCAGTGTTTCCTTCTAACTGTTTTCAAAAAAGGTGTGGGCTTGCCTTCATAATTGCACAAAGAATTATATTACATCACTGGAAATTTTTTCCTCAAAGTGAATAAAATGTTAGATGTGTTAGCACAGAACACAGCTTCGGAAATACTGATGTTCAGACCACAAATGCCTTTTGCCACAATACAAACCTTGATTTGACCCTACTGAATTCTGTTGAGAGAGAGGAGAACATTGCTGTTTAACAGTGAGTTAAAAACAGCTTTGTTTGTTACATATTGATGAGATTCAGTATCATCATTAGAATAACTAAAAATAGAAGTTTCTGAGAACCTCAACATACCTGTGACATATGACATTCTTGACTATAATGTCAGTTTTTCCTTTAAACCATTGAACACTTTTTGTTGTGTAGAATCATTATTGTACTTAGTGATAAAGCCAACTTAGTGATTGCCTGATACGGGGCTACTGTAGACTGAAATTGCAAACATCAATATTCTATTTTTTTGAGTGCTACATAGTAATTAGCAGATTAAAAAGAAGTTTTATTGCCAAAAATTTATTCCAAATTTCTCCATGCTATTTACTTGAGTGTAGTTGCTGTAGTTTTAAAACTGAAAGAAACAGGGTTATCTAACTGAGATTCTTAGTGCAATAATATAGTTTGTTAAGCTCACTGCTGCTATCCATAAATCATAAATAAAAAAGATGTTTACAATCTTAAATCATAATCTTGATTTTCCTTTCAAGGCCACAAGCTTCCTGTTGAAGTCTTTATTGTTGTCAAAATGTGAATAGAGAAAACAAGGTTTTAATTAAAATAATTCATTGCTTGCTTTTATTGTTCTTCTTATTATTAAATTACGAAAAATGAATGGTGCTCTAATTTCTGGTCATGTCTCTGGTTGATTTTTATTGTAATTGCATCAGATATAAACAGAAAGAAACTGCAGAGTGGATTGATTTCATATTGAAACTCGTGATAGCATTCCATTTCAGATTTTCAAAACCAGGATTTAACTCAAAGGCTGCCATTAGTTTCAATGGGCTTTGGATCAGGCACAGGGTTAACAGCTTATTTTTCAAACAACTAGAAAGAGGTGTAAATGTCAAAGGTGATAGCTATACTGTGAGTTCCATAAACTACAAAAAAAGTTACTACTAAAGCTCTATTTTTCCTTAGTTTAACAGCTTCTATGAAAACAGTGTTAATAAGTATATCAGGAACAGTATATAATAATGAATCAGATACGCAAAAAAAACTTTAAAACTCCTTTTATATAATAATTGGAATGTTAAAAGTGACTTAAAATCCCCAACTTCTCATGCTGTGATGTAAATTGTATTTTTTTTAGGTTCCAAATTCAAAGAGGGAAAACTGATCCTACTGGTTACAGGAGCCTGGGGGACTGTTTTAGGACTATTTTCCAACGAGAAGGGTAAGAGTATATGTTTTTAAAATTGTCAATTTTATGTGACCTTTTTTAATCACCCATTTTCCAGACATTAGATCCTCTTTATATTCCACCCTTTTTTGCAGTTGCCAGGATTTGGCAAACATGTAGTCTTACATAACGAGCACAATTTGAAAACTCTTAGCGTTACTCACACTCACAATACCAAATTTTGCTATTAGGATATGCTTAAAGACCAGCATTCACAACTGTGTAGAGACACTGAGGCAAACACTGCTTCAGTACTGGGAGCAGGATGGCCGCACCAGTGGAGTGCAGTACCTAGACTCCTGTGTCTTCTTGTTCTGGTCTTCTGAACTGGCTCAGCCTGAGCCATTACCAGCTCAGTGAACTTCAGAACTTGTTTCCAAGCTCTGATGAACTATCATTCCTAGTTAGCCGTGGTAAACAATGTTTCCAGGACCTGTGTGAGCAAAATTCCACAGCTTTTCAGTTTGACAGAATATGGAAAAGGATTTATGGTCCTCACTCACCTGAATTGTACTGGTTTCAGAAGGTACCACTGCTCTGAGCCTGAGCTCCTCTAAGGGACGTGGGCTCTGATCCAGAAGGGCATTTAAATACATGCTTAATTTTATGAGCAGCCCAGTTAAAGCCAGTGAATGTAATGGGACTGATCATATGCTTAAAGTTAAGCCTGCTAGCCACAGGAGCTCTTCGGCAGCTAGCCTTTAATCAAGGTAACTCTAATTAGTAAATCCCAGTTTTGGGTAGCTGGCAGGCTTTCCTTAAGAACTTCGTAAATACAATAGCAACCCGGTTTTTATCCATATATTCATCAAAATGGAACTGTTCTTGTATACACTGGCATAGATACCATGCATGGAGACAGCATTGGTGCAGTGAGGCACAGAGTTCTTGTGTCCACAAGCTGTACTGGTAAAACAGAGGTAAAATGAGCAGTGAAAATGAAGAACTACAACAGTTTTTTCTTGTAGTGATACAACATAAGTACTTAAATATGGAACTGGATGGTTTGAATTGCTAAAGTAGAGAGATGTAGAGAAGTTTCATTAAGGTCTTGAGAGAGGGAGTTGTCACATTTGTCCTTATCACTGGTAAATTCACTTTTGATGAAAGATTAATGTTGTATGTTATCACTACAAGGCATTAAAAAGTATAACATCTAAAAAGATTTCACAAAAAAGTGAAAATTTGTGACTTCTGGGGCTTTCTAAGATGAGTATATGTTAATTTTTATTGCTTCTCAAAAGAAAACTATTTTTTTGTAATAGGAAAGTATTAATATTTACAGTCATGTCAGTCTATTTTTAAATATGGAACTAGCTTCAATATTTAAGTCAGTGAGCATGAAAATGCTATTTATCTCATCGAAACTCTCTGGTATTTTTATTCTGTTGAACTAGTCAGAAAATGTAAAATTAAGAATGGGTAGGCATACTGGAAAATCAAGACACAGCCTCCAAGTTAATTGGTTTTAGGGTCTTATTTTATTAACTACATTATTGCATTGCGTAAATGTACATTTACATTATATTTACATGTACAGCCTATATGTATAAAATAGTAGCAGAACACTGCAAACTTCAATGTACCACACAAAATACAGTTCCCTTACTATTTGGGGGAGATGGAGAAGGAAGCAACTACTCTGTTTCAGTTGTTTTACATGTTGTGCTTTTCAAGTGCTTCTCAGAGACATAGCTATGACTTATTCTATGGATTTGATTCCATTATTATTGTCTCAGTGTTCAGACAGTGTACTGCCTAACACACATAAACTGTTTCACTGTGGAGAAACAATGAAGGGTCTGAGCACAGTGGTCATTTGTGAATGAACTTCCGAAAGGGGAGAGGAAGATTGTTGGGTTGATTTGGGTATTTTTTTTTCCTGTAGAATGTTTGTGCCCCAATACTGGGACCAAACCAGAATATTTTTTTATATTTATATCAAGGCAAGACTCTCTAAGCAGGAATAGATGATTACATGAAATTATTATAGATCTAAATCACAGTTTAGCAGCAGATTGCACTAAATTTCTGTCGAACTAGAGCTAATACAGAGTTTTACTTGCCTGTTGCAAAAACAGTCAATACTGATCTCAACAAAAAGCAAATTCTATGAGTACCTGTTTTTCTCCAGGATATTAGACAGAGGCAGAAGGTCACATTTAAACTGTCACCAGCAGTAAGCACTAGGAAAAAAGGACACAAAGAATCTCAGATTCAATATAATCTTAAATTTTGGCTAAAAACATATAAAGTAATAAACTTATCCTGAAAAACCTGTTTGAGTCCATGAGTCTTGCATTCCCATCTGTACAAGTTGTCCAGTGATTATGACACTTGTGAGGGAAGTGAGAGAGGTGACTGTAAAGTATTTCAGTTAGTGGAAAACTTGAATACTGATAATCCTCTCCTTGGGTGACCACAAAAATATGCAAAAGAGAGCACCAAGAAAGAACTTCACATTTATATACCAAGCAAACAAAAACAACTTATGAGGTGTTCAGATTTAGGTGTGTAAATCTGGGAGAAGGGTATAAGAAATTCATTCATGCCCCTTGTTTATTTCACACTGGCAATATGAAATACCCCCATCAGTGTGTGGCATTTTTAGACTCATTTTCTGAAATATCTAATTCAGAGTACACTGACTATAAAGAGTCTAGGCATCTCTCTCCAGTACTCATAATTCCCTACTGGCATATGTGATTTTATGTTAAGTTGACTACAGAGCAGGCTCTGTAAATTAAATAAAGGAACATAGTGGGAAAAGAAATGTTACTAATGGCCTGCTCCTGAAAACGATTACATTTGGGAATAGTACTTATGCTCATTTGTACTCATTTTTTCAATAGTAGCAACTACATTGGGATAGAATGTCAGAGACCACTTCAGACAAGACACTTCCTAATGCCTTAATTTTTTGACCTTATTATGTTGAGGTTAAGTATGCAGAACTAGACGAGGAAATACTTATTTTTATGAATACATATGCAAATGTTTCATTTGCTGCAATGCCTCTTACTGAAAATTTGTCAGTATTCTGTTACTTCAGTATCACAGTAGCAACCTGATGATTTCATGGAAAGCTTCTTCATGACAAGTAATGGCCAGGATCTCTTTAACTATGCCTCTGATTTTCTCCTCATTATAATGCAAAGGAGAAAATGAAATATTTCCAGTCTAACCACTAATACAACATCATCCTTTTCAAAGAATCTGAAGACTTCTTTATCTTCACAAAGTACTAGAAATTTCTTAACAAAAAAACCCACAGAAAAAAAAAGCCCTACAAAATCTCCCTTCCCCCAGACTTTGAGCAGCTCTTTAGAGGAAATAAATTATCTCCATGGGGAATTAAATTCTTCAAAGAAGGATCCATCCCTTGAACTCTTTTCTTGTCTTACAAGAAAATGGGAGCCACAAAACATAAAATTTAATTGAGACCCACTAAAGGAAGGCTCAGTCGAGCAGAGCATTAAAGGTCACATAGCTTTCTATTAAAGGGAGGCAGTAATATTAACTTCAGGGCTTTGGGGAACTTTTGTTGGGAGCATCCAGTCTCTGCCAATTGCACGGGGGCCGCAGCGATGCGAATCCTCTCAGGTGGGGAGCAACCTCTGCTCAGCTGGATTCACTAGGAGCCATGCGTCCGAGCTCCTCTGGTTTAGCTTATGAGATGATGCATGAATTGACAGATCTTTGACAGCAGAGGTAAACCCACCAGGAGCATATCTGTTTATTGAGGAGTGACAGCTTTATAGCCAACATAAAAATAATCTGATGTTTATTGAGGAAAATGTTTGGATACAGGATTAACTGAAACCATTAATAGCGAAAACTTTTCGTTCTTCTTGGATCCTACAAATAAAGTGTTAGATTATGTTAAATGATAGATTTTTGTATCATCATCATCTTTACTGCATTTGTATTCACTTGCTTTTTCTTCGATAATGACTTAGGTTTTAATATGAAATGTAAGAATAAACCAACTGTCTAGCTGAATGTATATGTTGCATTTATATTAAAGACACATGGTGTTGTGTCTCATATTAAGAATGGAAAATTATGCCCATCTGCACTGTCTTAATTTGCAGTTACAGCATTAAAATGATGGATGCTGTTATTTTGAGTCTGTAAACAACTTTGTTCTTATAAACATGGATTTTCACGGGCTCATAATTTTAACAGTAACTGTTCTGGGTTACAGTTGGCTTTTTTGGTAGGCACTCAGTCAAGAAACCTGTTACTTTCTCATTCATTGATTAAGTTGCCTGAAATAGAAAAGGTAGTAGTGTCCTGTTTCCAGTTTTATAACTCAGCACTTGAGTAAGTTAAACTTTAAAGGGCTGTTAGCCTTTCTTAGAACTGGATGGTCCTGGGAAAGTGCAAAACACCATTCTCGTTGATCATTTGAGACTTCATTGCTTCTACTGAGTTATTTAACTATCTATGTTTAATTTGGTTTGGGAAGGAGCAATTCCCTCCATGTTTACCCAGCCTAATAGCTTTATAACTATTCCTGTCTTGTTCTCAGCACCACCTTACCACTCTCTTATACCTATAATTGTCTGTATGACCACACACCTTTTTTTTTAATAAGCGACACCCTGACTCATACGTTGGTGGGATTAGGTTATAAAGCTGCACAAAGCTTGTCAGCTATGGGTGGAGTAGGTGGGAGAACAGCCAAGACTAAGCAGGAGCTGGATGAGTGCAGAGTTGTCAGCAAACATGCAGAAGCTGGAGGGCTGCTGGTTTACGTGATATCAGTGATCGTTCATCAATTAAGGAATTTGCTAGCAGTCTCCTTTGTCCTGGCTCTGTCCATAGGCTGTCTGTTGTGGTAGCAAGTGCTTGAGAGGCTACAGCAGTGCTTTCCAGGCCTGGCTCTCCCAGCTGGCTGCAGATGATACTCTGCTGCTTCTAATTGACAACAGGTCAGGGAAGGAGACTTGCAGGATTGCCAGCCCTGCAGGCAAGCACTGGCCTCTGGCGCTCACCAGCAATCATCACCGCCAGTTCCTGGGGCCCAGCTGGATGTGTGCTCTTCCAACTGGGATGAGGAGACCTATCAGAAGGTCTGCCAAATAAGAGTTATACAAGATACAAATACTTGGCTACTCTGCACCTGAATCCTTCAATGAAATTGCTGACCAGGGAAGTGTGACATGGTCAGTCATGCCAAAAATCCCTTTTCCCAGCAAGCAGTTATGAAGCAGAGATTCATTTCCACTTACTGGAGGGCATAAATTCCTGTGGTATCAAAAGACCAGACTTTAGGCTCTGCTTTAAGCGCTCTGAGGCAAGCAGAAGTGGTAGATTAAGATGTTATTTCCCCCCACAGCTCTATCTGCTTCACTCTTTGGTTTCTTCTTGGCACTTCATACCAGGAGAAGCAGAAGTGAACACGGATCTATACTCGCTTGCTACCTTCGAGAATCTTGTTTCTTAGTAAAGACCTGCCTGCGCTGCCAGTTTCAGAGACTGTGATCTTGCAAACTGAAGTACAGGCACCTTTTCTCTTCTGCATCTGCTATAGGAACAGTAACTTCCACCTGAACACTGAGGAAGGTCTGCTAGCACTTGTACTTCAGAAATATCTGTACGCAGATCTATCTCTTTTTAGTCCTACAAGCCTGCCCTACCACTTACAAACTCATACTTGTAAAAGCCTTGCTAAAATGAGACTGAAAGTGCACTGCAGTACCAAAGTGTCTATCTATATTTATCCTCATGCATCCCTGTAGTCCATAGTATATCGCTAATTTTTCTTCCCTTTATGCCACACATTGTAGAATTATTCTGTGAGTCACATTATGCTACATTAGCATCTTCCTGCCATACTATTATGTCTATTGCGGATTTCACTGAAAACCCATGATTTAGAGTATCAGAAATAATTATCATGTTCCTGTCTGAAAAAGTATCTCCTGAAACATAAAGTGTCAGTTAAGCTTTATAACACTTGTTAAATTGGGAACTGCAACTGAAATTGTGAAGGACAGTGTGTTGGCTTAAACTATGAACCTGTGTAAAATCTGTTGGCTTTTGTGGATAAAAATTAGTTTTAGAGCTGAATTTTTGAACCCTTGTGCTTGCTTTGTATATCTTTAAAGAAGAAATGCTCAGTGTTAGAAAAGCTAATATTTGCATATTTTCTGGGAGTGTGAGCCTGCAAAATTTAGGTGGGGACGTGGCAATTTCTTCTAGTACATAATTAAAATTATCAACTGCTTAATCTGTCCTCTTACTTTTGGAAGCAATTCCATTTTCTTTGCCATTTTTTTCTATTGGTTCCAGTTCATCTGCAGGCAAACCATGACTCCCTCAGCAAGCACCCTCGTGCCTTTGCAGTATAGAAGACAGAATTCACATGGCCCTATGGGGAATGGGTCTCACAGATCTGCAGTGAAAGGAAAATGCCTTAGCATAGACTTTAGGTGCCACACAACAAAAGAATTTCAGAATTCCTTATGCGTAATTAGCAAGAGTTCCATCTTCATAATCTATCACATATATATGCAGAGTAATAGATCTGCTTTCCCTGTTATTGTTCATGTGCCACTTACTTTCACTTTACCCGCATGTCTTACTCTACATTGATTTATGTGTAATATCTAGTCTTACTGTTTTCAGTTTCATTTGGTTGTCTATAGCTTGTTTGGACTTGTGTCTTAAAACTGTCATTTTTGTTCTTACTCTGGGTGGGTGCTGAGACATAAAATTTCAATTATGGTACAGCCTTGAGTAAAATCATCATGAAGAGTGCTTTCAAGACTGGAGAAGAGGAAGGCACAAAATTTGACTGACAAAATTTTCCTGGTAGTTCACTTTAAGATTGTGATGTATAGTATGCTCACAAAGTTTTAGAACAAATATTGTCACAAAGGAGGCATCTTTTGTGTATCTATATGAAGGTGATGTGGACTCTGCTCTCTTTCGTAAATAAACATTCACATTTGATAATTCAATTTTGTCTCATTTCTCAATGAAGACAACAAAAATATCAGGAAATTGTTATGCCTTGTTACATTTTAAAACGTGTGTACATATGTGTATGCATGCCTATTTATAAAATGCTTATGCATTCTCTTACTCTCTAAGTGGATAAAAATTAACCAGTTCATAATCCAGTGAAGTTTTGCCAACAATCCCAGTCATGAAACAAAGATGATACTTGTTCTTTTAATCTATAGGTCTCAAAACACTTAATGGAAGAAGGAAGTACCCTTCTTTTAACTGTACTGGTGGGAATACTGGGGTGTAAAGTGCCAGGGAGTCGAGTAGATCTGGACTGGAGCATGCACACGCATGTTTCTCAAGAAGCAGCCTGATACCATGTCATTTGTTTGCCCCATGGTACAATGTTAATATCAAAGCTGTGAGGAACATGTGTCTTGGACATAAAACTGTATTCTACAGGCTACTAATTCAGAAAGGGTCCAAAGACTTATCCAGCAATCCATTTTATGAAGTAGTTTATCTGAGGGCATACATGGAGGTAGCGGAGTCTTAAGCCTCAAGCTGGATATCCTGACTGCAAGGCCCCATTCAGTTGACTGCACTGTCTCCAAATAGTCAGCAGTATTTACAGTGATGTTACTGTCATGAGGTTTTCATCATCCCCTTCAGGCAGGAATTCTCTGTTCCTGACTAGAGGTTCCCTACCCCCATCTTCATATGTTAACACTTGAAAACATAAGAAATGGCTCTGGAATGTGAAAAACTTCTATTCCAAGTTTTATGTTTGTAGCTCTCTGAAATACAATGAGATTGTATTGATGTAACTAAGGGCAGCATTTTGCTAACCACATTTTTATTACCAATGGACACACATTTTACTTGCAAAATTTGATCTGGTGTATATGGCAACACAATAAACAAGGACGCTCTTTTAGAGAATCACTTTTGAGGATTGTATGCTTTAAAGATAAAACATATGCTTATTTCTTTCTCATAGGAACACAACACAATAAAATAATGTAAATCTTGTAAGCACCTTAGAAGTAAACAGGCCAGACATTAACTGGTGTTAGTTATTACTGTTTGCTAAGGCCACTGGGTGTACACCAGTTTACACTGGGTAAGTATCTGTTCTGTATTTTTTAAAAGTCTGAGTTGTATTTTTTTTTTAAGTTTCAAATATTTTCATAATCAGATTGTTTTAATCTTAAAGTTATGATTTCTTGAGTGTCTCTCTTTTCTACCATTATGACGTAAATAGAACTCCTTGTAGTATTAGTATTCATAGCAATAGGTCCTACAGGCCCCAGTTTGGAATCAGATGACTGAATTTTAAGATACTTATAGTAGTAAGAAGATACCTACAAGTGTTGTTCACAATCTATTTTTATCTATCTAGTCTAGTTAGCGAAAGATCAGCAAAGCTGAAATTGTTAGTCCTTATGATTTTAGCATTCAAGAATATTTATCCTTTTACCAAATTAGGTTCCTGTTGGTTTCAAACATCATATTTAAATAGATCAATGTAATAATTATGCTTCTAAAGAAACTTCCTTTTAGTCTAGTGTATGGAAAATATCATACTATGCTGTGTCATTGGATTTTCTGAATGTGTTTGTGTCCTCTGAATGTGAAGAACGTGTCTGCCAAATTTGGTAGCCCAGGATAATGGCCGTGAATTCCTCCCGCTTCAGTAACCGGTCCAGCATACATTTCACAATGGCATGTCACAGTGCTCCAAGCGAGGTTTGCACCTGGGGCCCTGATGAGGACATTTCAGCCCAGCACCGTTCCCCCCATTTCGGGCAGCGACACGGTGCCGCAGCTGAGCTCCGAAACCTGCCGTGCCTTCAGGTGCAGCCCCCGTGGCCTGGAGCAGAGGGTGCTCCCAGGGCAGCCAAGCTGCTGAGCCGAGAGCCATCTGCAGTTGGAAAGCTGGGAAGAGCTCACACAGGGTGTGCTATACCTGCTGCCCTTCTCCAGGGCTTCCTTGGCTCACCCAGGGCTGTAGGAAAATTTTCAGCTCGTCAGCAGCTTTCGGGTCAGGAACCAAAACCCCTTTGAGATTAGTCACAGTCAAGGCTGCATATTCTCTGAGCAAGGATTTCATCAATTAGCAAGAATTAGCCTGTTAAGGGCTAAGTAGCTAAATTAATTTTAAGTCATACTTTTTACATTATGCTACTTTTTGGAGGTCTGTCCCTACACAACTTGCTTGTTCCGAAATTATATACATATATATAGTGCCATATATAGGCTGTCATGGCCATCTGCAGGCAGATGAAAGGATCTGAAATCTATCTGAAACCTCTTCCTTATCAAAGGTAATAGCTCTGAAATCTGATGTTGACATTGTTGGTAGTCATCTGTCAGAATTAACTGTTTTTCTATTATGTAAATGTAGCTGTTAACATTTCACAAACACAATAGTGGATGCATCATGGGATGCAAAATTAATTGTGGTTATGTGTTCTGTCTCTTTAAAAGGCAAATTCTTATTTCCTTCTCTGCGATCTGGGCTTCTAGTAGCCATTAATTGTTAACCTATTCTTTAAAAGAAAAATTCCACTGTATTGAGAGAAAAAAACAGCACGCAGAGAACAGATAAATCACTTTTATGTCCTTAGAACAGCTGACTTTACACTTTTATTACATTGTTTGAAAAAGCATCTTTTCATCTGGAAGGAATCAGTTTAAAATGTGATTGTCAACACAATGAAACCAGCTTTCTGTTTAAAATGGCTGCTCATGAAGCTTAAAACTGCAGTTTTGCCAGGATTTTCTTTACAGACATTAGTTACTAGAACCAAGAGATTTTAGATGGGATGTTCACAGGAAATACCTGGCAGACAGCATAAAATGCAAAGTAAAGCATTTTTGTTTTAAGTTGTAGGAAGCATGCATGTGAAAATGAGCAACAGTGTTTCAGGTTCAAAGCTTTCTTTTTAAAATAGAGGTTTATAAGTTGTAGTTTGAAGCAGGCAAGAGAAAAAATCCTTTTTTTTTTTTTTCATGTCTTGACCTAACTAATTAGACAACCTACATTTAGCACTTTTCTTCGACTGTATTTCATACTTACCTATAATGACACTATTATACTTTTCTCTAATCTACATGTCTTTACCTCATCTGATTTCATTTTCTTCACTGGTTACATCTGAAAACACAGCTTTCTCTCTTCTATGCCCATCATTTTAATTTCTGTTCTCCTCATCTCTTTATTTATATATAATTTTGCTTGATTTGAACCCCTAAAATTTTTAAATCTCTAAAAAATGCAGATGAAGATCCTGTGCAAAATAAAGTATTACATTCAGTGGTAAAACATTTTCACTCCAGAAATGATTGGGCTGTACATTATATACATTTGCTCATTATTTTAACTGTAAAGTATGAAGATACAGTAAGATTACATCTACCTATTAGACTAGGTAGAATTTTTTCGATATCCATAATTTTCTTGTTTCAGGGTAGGTTAGTTGTATGTTACTTATAGTATTTTTACTAACAATTTGTATTATGCCATATTCTGAAAATATAGGTATCCTCAATATTTTTTTTCTCTATAAATTAATTGTGTTTCTTTTTTAATGTTGGAGGATGAATAGCATTGTATGAGAAACTTCTAAAATAAATCTTTGTTAGAAAGACAATCTTTCCCTGGCAGGCTTCTTTTTGTTGAGTCGTAGAGCTGCCATTGCAGCAGTAACTGTGAGGTGTCCTGGTCATTCATCTCTAACACCGTTACCAACCCCTCTCCTCTTTGCATTATTCTTTACCCGAGTTGAAATCTTCCTGTATATAATGCTTCACGTTGTGAAAGAAACTTAGTAAGCTAAATGTTGAGAACATCTATGTTTGAACATGGAGGAGAAACTATTCATCTAAAGCAATGCACAAACTCGAAATAAAAAGGCAATGTAAATAGCTATGGATATTTGAGAGTTATGTAGATTTTCCATGGAATGCATCTTCAGTAACACAAGGTAAAATGAAGAATTAGCATGCAGTATGGAAATATTTTAGAAGAGTGTATTTCTGTATAATGCTAACTCATGTTTCAGGGTACATTGCATTCCATATGACTCTGAGAATCAAACTGTGAAAAATAAATAGTTTATTTTGCCTGTTGTGCTATTTGCCTCTTCAAAGACAATAAAATTCTAAATACATACGAGGCTGGGTTTTTAGTTTTCACATTCTTTGCATTGCTTTTGCTTTACTTACAGCCTGCTGTCAATCTTTACCCTATAAATAACAATACTAACTTTAATGCAATAAAAATAATTTTGTTTAATTATAAAAATGTCTACATCAAGAGTAATGCAAGTATGACACACTGCATCTCCTCACAGGAATGCATGCATATAAGCACAGTTAAACTGTACCGTTGCATTCTGTCTCTGCAGCTTAGAAAGCTTCTTTCACAGTAAGCCAGCAGGTAATTCATAGTAAATTTCTGAAGCTTTCGTGGGGCATACGGGACAGTAAATCTAACTGAAGGTTTGGCTCCAGTTATGAATACAAGATCAATTCCCATGCTTTTTTTTTTTTTTTTTTTAGCTTGCCTTCAATGTTTGTGTATTTTTGCATATTTTGGCTTTGCCTGAACTTGCACATACACTGTTTTGTAGCTGACTATCATGGACTGGGTGTCTCAAGTACAGAAATATTTTTTGGGGTTTATTTTAATCTGATAAATGGAATTTTCCATAATAAACAAACACCTATGCATCATAGGAATTTGGTAGCCAAACCCAATACGTCTATTCCTTGTTCTTTGTAGCAGTTGAACTCTCCAACAGGGACAAATACTTTTACACTCCTGATGCCTCCTATAGGGGCTCAAATTACTGTTAAAACATTTCTTAATAAAACTCATATTTTCATTATTTGA
>VXBO01008967.1:90660-162815 GCA_013400135.1 Rhinoptilus africanus
TTTTCATTATTTGAATCCCACATAAAATAATGTTATATGCTGACTTAACAGAAGTCAAATTTTGATCAATGTACCTTCTTTTATTTGCAAAACTCCATTTTATAGCAAATTAAATATTCAACTTATGTCTTAAAGCAAAAATATAAATTTAAATAGTTTTATGTATAAAATACTTTATAATATAAAAAATAATGTCTCAGATATTTTAAGAGCTTGTTTTTCACACCACTTTTATTTGGAAATATAAGCTATCTCCAGTATGAATTACCATTTGCTATATTGGTAATATTTATTTGTTTGATTGCCACCGTGATTTAGAATAATCCATTTTGTGGATAAAAGTATAGTATTAATAAATTGGCACTTGAGGCTTTGTTTTAATATCTTCTCACATAATATGCCTCTACCTTTGAAAACACAAAATAGTATACTTGCATTATATTCAGATTTTTATATGTTTATTGGGTCACAACATATTAAAGTATTTCATCTCAATTTTTTTATCTTTTCTTAATAAATGCGTAATTTAATTCAAATATGAAAACTCATTTAGGTTTCCTTTAGGAAGCATGTAAAAGGCAAACCAAAACTTTTGGTTACATTTTAAAAAATCCTGTGCACATGAAATATATTGTAACAATTTTGAGAAAAATAAAATGTCTCCATCAGTATTTCTACAGCTCATGTTAATAATTGCAAATAATTAATAATGTTTCAAAGCGGCCCTATTAAAAGAAGAAAAATAACAGTATGTTTTTGTACAAATAGCAGTTTTCATAGGCTTTCTCCAAAATTTTATTATAGTAATTTTACCTAGTGTTACAGAAAGAAAAAGGGGAAGAGGCATTTTAATGTATTCCTGAGAAAAACTATAGTGGTGTAAAAGGTGAAAAATTCACTGGTGAGCAGTTTAATATAGGGAGAGTTATCTGTCACTGCAAAATGCCAGGGATCAGTGGCAATAAAGTTTTCTTCAGCATCCTGTTTGTGAAAATGCAGTTTTAGATGTAAGTCTTTCTAAGTTACCATGAGGGAATGCTTGGAATTTTGTCTTTCTACCAAAAAGGATTGGTTTTCCCTTGATTGTCATCAGTTTGCTAGGTTGTCCTGCTACTTAAGCTGGTGTACTGCTTGGTCTCAGGTGATCCATAAAAAGGAATGAAGCCTTGGGAAGGTAAACCATCACCAGACTGGCTCGGTGTATCAGCCTTCCATGACTGAAGCTCTTTGTTGAGAATTGTTGGCAATTGCAGCAGTTTCCAACCGAAGATAAGAGCCAGCGTTCTCGGATAATGCCCTCGATCACACACCTGATGACAGACTCCTGCATGCAAGTTTTTTCAGGTGCTATGTTTGCTCAGTAATCCTTCAGTGCCAATCTTTTCTAAATGGTGAGCAGGTCCCGTCAGTAATGGACATCAGCCATTAGGCTTGTAATATTTGTCATATATCAGGTTACGGCTTTGTTACTGCAGTGTGATGAATGGATGCTGTTATGCTTAGGGAAAATAAAGAAGTGCTATAAATTTAGCAGTCAGTACTAAACAAGTTGCTACTTTAAGGGCCTGATTCACATCCTTCTGAAGTCAATGGAAAGTATTCTGTTCATTAAAGCCTTTCTATCAGGCCTTGAATTTTCTTTCTCTTTTAAGAAACAGAACCCAGGGCTGTCAGAAAACATAGCATTTCTCGCTATATAGAACTTTACCTCTAAATAGTAATTTTAATATAACTCTTACTTTATGTCTTAATTTTTATGTTCTGTGCAAATGTTTAGATTAAACATGGAGGCACACAGAAAGCTGATCACAGAACCTGACAGGTCACTCATGAAATAATCAGAACTGGGACTGGGGTGTTCAAAAATTCATACAGTATTTTTATAGCTATTTTTTTTCATGATGCCAGTAATTCCTATACCAGATTTTTAAGTCTGTGCTCTGACTTTATGCTTTATTTACTTGTTGACATTATTCTGGAAGTTACTCTGAATGAAGATGTAGCTAAAAATTATTGAGGACATTAGAATCTGCCCATGACAAAGGCTGAATTGTGTTTCATGCTGCTTACAAAATTTCTGGGAAGTTCAGATAGTGCACAAAAAAATCTGGTTTAAGGTATGAGACATAAAAGTGTTAGCCTTTGTTACTAACCTTGCCTGCACAACAGTTGAGCTGACTGGGGGCTACTAAAATGTTAATTCTAGCCACATCCATAAAAATTCTGTATAAGTGTTTACTTACTAGTTAGTTTGTTTGCTATAGCAATTCCAGTTTCAAATGACATAATAGATATCGTGCTTCTGGGAGATAGCCTATCATCTTACCATAGTATAGACAATAATATGTGCTGCTTAAATGTATATGCTTATTTTTAAATGACAATTAATCCCCTCACATTCAACTTGTAATTGCTATACAACCCTTATTTTTGTACTTAAGGTAGTGGTAGTATTATATGAAATTTATTGACTCCTTCCCGCTGTTTCTTAAATGTTAGTGGTCTCCTTTGCACTACCTGTGAGATGATACAAATCAGATATAAAAAGGAAAATGAGTATACATGTTGAAAAAAAGAATAAGAAAAGAAGGGTCAGTCAGGAGAAATGCATTGAGACTTGTATAGTTTGATGTGTTAATAATGAGAGACCTGCTATAAAAAATAGATTCTTAACATATATTTGACAGAGAAAGGATCTAGGGAGCTGTGGTAGTTAGAGAAGCAAAAAAGAGAAGGACAGAGTTCTGTACCAAAAGATGACACAGACAGGAGGGGGAGAATAAAAATATTTCCAAAAGTAGATGTGAAAGAGTACAACATAAGAGTAAGACAGTCTGAAAACTGGAATATATTCTCTTTGGTATATGTAAGGAACATTATTTTCCAGTAGATGAAGAGGGCAAATTTGAATGCAATTTACTGAAGTGTTCAGATCCTGGTTCTTATTGTTTAGATTATACAAATGCTTTAAAACTCTATTAAAAAAAAAAAAAAGAAATCCAGGATCTTTGACCAATATGAGCTGCTGTTATTTATCTACTCCTTAGGACCTTCCTTGATTCCTTCTGTGCCAGGTAAGTAATTTCATTCAAAATGAAGCTCCTATTGCCTTCCAGAACATAGCACATAAATTTACTTCAGTCTTGCTGTGTGATCATTATAGTCTACAGTGCCATAGCCTCTATGTAAACAGTACACCCTTTCCACATTCATTAGTGACCTACAAAATTACAGATTATTTACCGAGTGCTTCTGCACTACCTTTCTAAGCCTTTTCTGGCATATTACCTAAAGCTGTGTTTAAGACAACATATTAAATTACACACTTTTTAATTTTACAGTTGCCCTAGGTTTTAAGATATCCATCATGGTAAGCAGAATTTAGACACCTAGGATTCTGTCATGTAAATAATATGCATGTGTTGTGCTAACAGGTGTCTAACAGACATTTCTAAAAATCATCAGAATTATATAAAATTTTAATTTAGATAAAATTGTGTAGACAGTACCTGAAATAGATGGGCTAGTCATCATCTATTATGCTATTTTTCTTTTTCTTTTTTTTTTTTAATTGCAATTCTTTTAATTAGTGAAGGATCTTTTTCTTAATCTTAGATAGAGTTCTCATGTCAGAGAAAATGTTGCAGGCAGCAATGGTGAAATGTGGGGATGCCCAATAGTATTCCAGCTACCCTCGGATATCTACATTTCCTATCTTAACTGATGCACAACCAAAGCTTCTGCTTCTGTGATTCATCTGAGACCATTTTATAAACACCTGTGAACAGAAAATCTCTCACAGGAAGAAGTTAATTATAAAGCATTTATATAAGTATATGTGTAACTATAACAGAAATATCTAAATGACACTGCTTGCCCATCACTGAAAAACAGCTGAACTAAGAATTCTGTTAGCCCTCAGGGTTTGCTACTGACTTCATATGTGTGCCTGATAGTCATTTCATCAGAAAAATCAAGCACCTATTTATGCAGCAGAACTTTGAAATCATCCTTAAACATGTGGGACAAAATCTGCTTTGTCCCTGGAGCCAACTCCAACGCTTGCTTAGCAGCCTACCGAAGATCATCCCACACAGTGGATACTTATGTGATAAAGCTGGCCAAAGCGGTGCAGGGAGGAAGATGTGGTCAGAGCACTGCTATGCATGCCCACATACCTCTAGAAAGTCCTACCAGGACAGACCCTGGGACAAAGGGCAACATGTTGCTACCTGCAGGCAGCAGGATTTGGAAACTTCAAGTAGAAGAGCTACAGTAGGAATTGCTTATGAATAAAGCTACTTATAAAACCAGTCTTGCACGGATAGGTTTTACTTAAACCAGAAAATCTTTACCAATGATTATAGTATCATGAAAACTGATGCACTGTCCCATGAAAAAACTACAAGCTACTATTTTTCCAAATTGTGATTGTTCTTCTTTTAAATTAGAAAGTCAGAGTTAGCCCAAGTTAAACTAACATTTTATGGACCGTACCAGAAGTTCGGATTTGATACTGATAAAATAAATTAAAGAAGCCATATCCAGAAAAATATATTATCACCTAAATCTGAAACTCTTATTGTAAGAAAACGTGCACAGTTGCCAGGTGGAAACACCTGGAAGGCTCGATCCACTTCTAGGCATTTCCAGACCATTCCTAAAACAAACCCATATGATTGGGTTCCTCATGAAATACAGTTGTGTCTGCTACCTTATTTTTGAGAAATAGTAGCCTCTGAGAGAAATTTTCCTTTATACAATACCTTAAAGGCCTTGCCCAAGAACTGGAGAGTCCCACTCACCTGTACACACAGGAATCCAGATCCTCCACTCCCACTTGCTGGAGCGCCGTCTAACCACCGTTTTACAGCTTCTTTTAGTAGTCACAGAGGAGGGAGAGTAGCGGTGGGAACACTCATTTTACGTTTCTGTTGCAACTGTGTACTTCAGGATGTATCCGTTCAGAGAGCACAGCCTGTGACTCACTGATAGGGCACCTGGATGGAATCATGGCTTCTAATTGTTTCCCCTGAACTCTTTATGACAATGACTTTATTAAAAAAAAATCCCTTGCTGATGTGGAAGAAGACAATTGAACTTAACTTTCTGGTTAAGAGAGGTAACCAATTCTTCTTCACGTTTCCCTTGCAAAATAATAGCTGTTTGTCTTCTTGACTGTAAGAGAAGTAGGTGTCTGCTTTTGAGGGCTGACTGTGAACCATGAATTGTAAATGAAGGAAAGTCCTCCCTGCTGGGCTACTTACACAGCAATAAGAGTTGGGATATTGAAGCTACTGTAGTTGAAGTCAAGTGGTTGCTCTGCAGAGTGAATCTGCACCTTGCGGTTCTCCATGCTGGGAAGCTTATTCTTTGCAGTACCTTCTCTGTTCATGAAGCCCAGTTCTCCTCTGCTTGTGTAGAATAGCTGTCTGTTAGCTTGGGTCTGTGGAGTTTCATCACCCAGCATAGCAACAGGTACCTGGGGTTACACCACCTTCAGCAGTTACAGCATCCTAAACTAGACGTTCAGTCCTCACTTCTTTCTACCAGCCTTCCCTGGTAGAATGGTCACTATAAAAATCTCAAGCGGGTAACTAAGCATGTCTGCCCAAAGCTGTATAGAGCAGGTGTTGTGACCAGAAAAGCAGGCGAGTGTCTTGCCACAGGCCTTCTGCTTTGAGAGGCTACGGCTTGTTATGATATATTCTCCTATTAAAAGTTTCAACTTTGGAGTTAGGTTCCCGTAACTGAATAATGAAGTACGTGAAGTTTGTAGCACAGCACAGGGCATCCGTTCTGTAATTGCTGAGATTTGGGGTGATGAAGGGGGTGCCCCAGACTAGAAGGACTTGAGAGAGTCCTGGAAACGGACACCGTGGGAGTGCAGGAGCTGGTGGTGGGGACTGCAGCAGTGAGGGGGAGAGTTTACAGCCCCCGGAGAGGAATTTCTGGTTTTGCTGGGAAAGAAAACACACTGTAAAAGCAGATCTGTGCTGCAGGGATAGCACTGACTGCAGAAGTAAAGAGTGGTGCCTCTTGCCAGGTTTTTATAGAAGTCGCTGGGGCAGGGCAGCAGCATATCTGCTTATTTTGCTAGCACATGAATGCAGCCTGGCATGGTTTTAGGAGCATACTTATGGGGCTTTAGTTCTCCCATTAGCATCCCTTGGGGCAGTGCTAGTTCTTGTGCAGCAGGATGGGCATGTTCCACTGCTGCACAACTTGACCTGATTTCATCAGGGCTGCATCTGATGCTGCACGTTTACGGAGATATATAATATGTGTCTGCAAAACTATTAACCTAATATTTTACTGTTCTGAAATAGGGAAATAGTCAGTACCTCAGACTTCTCTGAAGTTAGGCTCAGAAGCATCTGTTTTGGAGTCTTGTAGGCTCCGAGTAGTAAATTGGAATAAAAGGAAGTTATTCTAGTTAATTTCTGTTTCCTGTTTTTTCATGTTTGACCTGACTTATGGAGAACAATTAAATTTAAAACAGACATTTATGATGCATCTAATCTAGCCGTAACTACTTTTTGAAACAGTTTTGTCTCTCTTTTACCATAATTTACTTATATTTATATTTGTGTTTCATTATTAGAGAAAGGACTTCAGACATGCTTGATAAGAGTGTGATCATTAGTGCCTTGAGTACTCACTGGCAAAGCATTCAATTAATGGAAAAAGGAGAGTATAAGAAATGTTGAACATTTCTTTAATTGATTATTTATGCATTTTTCACTGGAAGCTAACCGCAACTTTTTTCAGAAATGTTTTGTTCTGAGTTTTATTTATTTGACTGTAAGATTTCCTTAGGCATCTAGATTTTGAACCAGATATTTAAATTAGACCATGTATTGCCAGGGATGACTACATCAATTACTGAGGAATAACTGAAATTTCAATTCAAGACTATTGAAAAAAAGAGAGACACAAGAGAGAGCGTGCTCACTCTTGTAAGCACTCATTGCTGATATCTGTGGAAAGGGGAGTTATACACAAAAGGCAAATACTCAGAGCTGGTAACAAATGAGGGCTGAGTATTGGCCAGCTTCCTGGCTCACAGTAGAAGTATTCCTTCTAGAAGCCAATACAGTATTTATAAAAATTCAGTTCCATTCCTAACTACACTAAACCACTATTTTTATTCATATTTTAATATATATCTTTCTTTTTAAAATGCGGCTAATATTGTTCTTCGTGGTCCTGTACTGTAATGTCATGACGTTCCCACAGTGACATTCCTCCCACTGTAGGAATGTATATTTTACTGCAAAGAGATCAACTATTATTGTTTATGGAATTATCAACTGCACGTTCTTCTGATTAGTCATTCTTAAAACAGGGTCCTCTGAACAGACACCAAAAGGATATCCAGTAGATACTGCTTCTCATTTACAGTCCAAACATTCCTTCTGAAATCCCAGAAAGGAAAGATTCCTTTAAATATTCCCAGTAGTCTAGGAGTAAATCGCTGTAAATCTCACAGGCTTCAACAACTGGAATAGAAAGAGTCCTGAGGTCACACCTGAAACAGACTTTTAGGGAGTAACATATTGCATTACTAAATGAGTCACTAGGCCAGCTGTGTTTATATATATTGTGCAATTAAAAGTTGGTGATCTTTCTCCCGATAACAATGGGGTACGGTGTACTCTGAATTCACGAGTCACATGGAGAAAAATCCACTGTTTGGCCATTATCCAAAAATGACAATGACAAGTACATGAGCAAGTGGTGATTTGTCTTGCTCAGTCTCTGTAAGAATTTTTTTTTTAACTTTTTTTTTTTGAGTTCTGTTATTTACAAAGTAATAGAAATGTTGGGCAATAATCAAGCATAGAGAGCTGACGGTATTAATATAGCATTGATGGACTGGAAACCAGATGGTCTGTCAGATAATGAAGTATTATCTGGCAAGAGATTGTTCCTGAAAGCCAACATCCTCACCTATTTAGCACTCTGGAATGTCGACATATCAGTTACCGCATTCATGAGGTGGTATGTGTTGTACTTTAGAAGCCATCCCTAGAAGAGGTTTTTTAATTCAAAATTACTGCCTGATGAGAGGGTAAAAGTGCCATTATTATAGCACAGCTGGATGAGTATAATATACAGCAAGATGTGAACCATACATCAGAAATCAAGTTAAAGAGGAAAACATAATAGGCTACATCCTGATTTCTATCTAACCCAAGACACAGTTTCAAGGATGTTTTAAACCAACGCTGCCACCAGAAGAAGCAACGGTGTATCCCGTGTGCCCAGAGCTGTATGTTCCTACTTTTGTGCCACACTCTCCTTTGTGCCAGCACATGCACTTCTGCACCTGGTCAGGAATTGTGGATGTTGGAAAAATCATGAGGCTAATATTAACTTGGCCATTAAAAACAAAATATGTCAGTAATCCAGAAGGGTTCCTCCTGGCTGGCTCATGACATAGGCACACAGATCTTTGGCCAGCGGAAAGGAGGGGATACTGTGGAGGCAGGACAGAGCGACTCAGAAAGGAAGATGAGGGAGGTGGGATTATTTCCTCTTTGACAGCTGTGCTAGTTTATGCCAAATGTGGGTGAAACCAGAATTCAAGACTAGCCAGAGCTATTGGAGGCAAATATGGTGCATCCTGGTTGCTGCAGCTGCCCCCTGGGAAGACAGAACAGAGAGCACAAAAGGCAAGGGCAGCTGGAAGGCTGGTGGTGCCAGTGCCCAGGGTTTGGAGATACCCCCTGGACTCCAAAATGTCTCAATGTGGCTGTGATTACAGCATAAAGTGGAACGCAAAATGAAGAAAAACAATCTGAAGTAGATGGAGTGGTTTATTAAACAGATGACAGATAATTGGTAAGGCTATTATCAGTAAGGCTGTAGTTTACAAATTTGGCTTTAATTCAACAAGCCATTTTCACTGCCTTGATTACTTGATTGAAAACTATTTGGCCACATATTAGCTCTTTAACTCCTGTCCATTCTAGATCATTAATATTTTCATAAGGCATGTTCTGTAATCACGACTAGGATGTCCTTTTCTCACACAAAGGAGAAAAAGTGGTACATGTTACTATTGGATGGAAAGAAAATAGTTATGACATAATCTGTTGAGAAGTAATAAATAACTGATAGCTACTGTTTAAGAGTAGAAATATTTTTCCATCATTATTGTTATTCGTTTACAACCCCTAGAAAATAATTTACCTACATAACATAAATCAGAAGAAAAGGCTTCTCCTCCATGCTTTCAGTGTTACAGCATTCAATACTGATTATATAAACCATTTCTTGACAAAGTCTGCCCCACTCAGCAAACCCCTATGCAGGATGCAGCTTCAAATGGGCTAAAGTGCATTTGTGGTGTCATCAGCCCCAGTTATCTTGGCAGGGTGAATTTCCGGTCTGCCAGGCAGATGACAGAATTCAGAATTTCCCTGATGAGAAACTAATGCTCTCACACACTTTAAATGTGTATACTGAAATACTATCAGTTGAAGTCTCTTTTTTCTCAAGCTTAGTTTGGGTGTGCTTCAAAGCCATCGCTATATCTAGAATCAAATGTATAATTCATCCCAGCCCTTAATATTTTTTAATCAAGAATTAAGAGTGGGAAGAGTTTCAGTTAAATAAAAACAAAAAAAAACCACCAAGAAACTGCATACAGAAAGTAGAAATTAAAACTAGCATTTAAAATCAGTATGGTGTTTTATTCACAGTGAATGTTTAATGAGGCTGGTAAATGTTTCAATAGACACAAAAATGGGGGGCAGTAAATGTGAATTCATTTAGAACTACACCCAACTTCATGGTCACCATGCAACTAAAGGTATTTTCATATGGCCAAATACAAAGTAATTTGAGAGGGAATCAGAATTCAGATTTTACTTGCTATATCAACAACGCAGAGAACATTGGAAGCAGTAACACCAAAAGAATTAGTTGTTAAAGATAATTACATCAACATGAGCTCATAGGACTATGCCATAGCAAAAAGAATCATTCAGTCCTAAAGCATATAAAAAGGTAAGTGCTAAGGAATAGTAAGGAAGTACAAAATTTTGCCTCTGTATATAGCTTCAGTAACACAACTGATAAAAAAATGAATTAAATCAATACTTCAAAGAAAATATAGAGATATTGAAGAAATTTGAGAGCGCCACAAAACTCTCTTGAGAGGAAAATAAGCCTTGTGTCATAAAATTCAAGGGGGTAAGTTTTTCTGGTTACAAAACAAATATTGAAAAATTACTTGATTGCTATGTATAGATATACTTTTCACCTATGGAAAAATGTTTCTGGCACCTGTGAGTTCAAGGGCTTTCAGCCTTCCTCACCACAACCACTGCCTGGAATGTGATGTTAAGCAAATGCAGCTTTCAGACACCACTTTCTCTGAATGTAAAAAAACACTGGAATAATCATCTGGAGGGCTTTTGCTGGAGGACCATTACTTAATTCTTTCCAAATATTGTTTACTGTAGTTTCTAGATGAAAGCTTGTATCAGTAAAGTGATGTATCCTAAAGGGTCCCTTCTGAGACTGTGGTCCAGTCTCGTAACTCATCCCCTGTCTTGTATTAAGCTTTGAGAACAGGAAATCTTGCACTGCCCTAAACCTACCATACCACTTGGAGGTTTGCATTATAGTAATGACTGTACTTACATCATGCTTCAGAGCTTCAGCAAGTCACTGTCGGGGATCAAGAGGGATTATTTTTTCTTAATGCACAATTGACTAGATGCATGATAGAGAGGGGGTTTTTCCTTCCTTTTAAGCATGATTGGATACAGATGAAGATGTGATAGCATGGATTAGTCCTTTGAGCTAAAAAGGAAATCCATTTGAGGGGGTGGTGGTTTATTTTTGGAGGCTTGGAGTTTTACCTATTTACAATTTGGGGGTAAGAAAGAAATTTTTGACTCATTCTGGTAGGGAATATCATAAATTTCCTGTTCCAGGCATCGTCTCTGTCTCTTTATGGCTGTTTTCTGTATTCCACCTAGCCTGCTGTTAAGATTCCCTGCCTTCAAGACCAGTGTTGTCTTTAATCAGTATGAGAACAAATACAGCAACATGAAAGGTCATTTTATCCCTATTGAGCATCCCTTCAGTCAGCCTGAACAGACTTTCAGACCATAAATGCTCTGGTTACCCATCTATCACATATTTAACATTTTAGTTTCTCTTGCTCTCGTCCTGTCATTTCCACATACATTTATTTCTTTCTTTTAGAAGATTTCCATTCCAGAAAGACTTTTACAGTTCCCAGCATTTCCTATTTTTTGAATTCCTTTCTCCACTCTTTGGAGATCTAGTGTGCAGTGCAGTTTTACTGATAATTGTATCAGCACAAATGAGTGTGGAAGACTGTGGTATGGAGATGGTATGAGCATCTGGGGAAGGCTTTGTTAGTAAGGTGTAGACATTTCTTAAATCAGGTACATCATTCAAGAATGCTTGCCCTGTAACAAGTAGTTACTAAACGCAGCTATTTGTGCACTTATTAAATCTGTTTTAAATCTCTCTGACCTATTTCCTATCATAGAACATCCTTCTTATGGCAGGCATTGTTATGCTCTCCTCTCAAAGCTGTGCTATCCATATATACAGAATGTCCAGTTCTTTGCCCCTCTTGCTTATTATTGCCTGTTATTGCTAATCCTTGCTATACCTCCAAATGATCCTCTTGGTATACTTAATTTTCTTCTATAAAATTACTGTCAAAGCCTCTTCTGAGGCTGAAAAATTGCTAACTCATTGTAACCTCAGTGTAAGCCTCCTTCAGAATCTTTACTATCATAGAATCATAGACTGGTTTGAGTTGGACACCTCCCACTAGACCAGGCTGCTCAAAGCCCCATCCAGCCTGGCCTTGAACACTTCCAGGGATGGGGTATCCACAACCTCCCTGGGCAATCTGTTCCAGTGCCTCACCACCCTCACAGTCAAGAGTTTCTTCCTAGCATCCAATCTAAATCTACTCTCCTTCAGTTTGAAACCATTACCCCTTGTCCTATCATTACACTCCCTGATAAAGAATCTCTCTCCATCCTTCCTGTAGGCCCCCTTTAGGTACTGGAAGGCTGCTATAAGGCTCCCTGGAGCCTTCTCTTTTCCAGGATGAACAGCCCCAACTCTCTCAGCCTAAATTCTTAAGAATTTAGTCTTTAATTCAGATTGAGATTTAGGCTGAGATATAGATGAGGTTTTACTCTGTCCACTTTGCCAATCCAAGCACATACAACAAGAACTGCTTAGTGACTCAGCAAATAACAGGACAAATTTAGTTTACACCTTAGGTGGCTTAGTCAGTGGTGTGTTACGCTACTGCAAAGAAACCTGGTGCTAGGATTTTCTTTTTGTTGTTATTGTTTTGTTTTACCTTTGTAATTGATCCAAAGTTTTGGATCAATTCCAGGCAATTGTAATAGATTGGTTTAATCCTAACCAATTGGCAAAAATACTTCAGGACCTAGGGAGTAAAAGACTATTTTTTGCAGATCATTTGTTCGCACGGGCCTTTCTTTGTAACAAGTAATAGTTTTATTCTGTCATTTTAAAACAAATAACTGAAACATAGATTATACTGTAATGTCATTGAAAGAATTTTAACACAAAAGTCGTTTACGCACAAAGGGCATATGTATGATAGTGCTCCACTTTTTGAATCTTTATTTTTACCTTAGAAGGTAAGAATTAGTGATTGCTGTGCCTGGTCCTTTGTTGTGAGACTGTGTTGCTAAGTTTCTCTTCTTATTCTCTTCAACTCTTGTAGCTTAGCCTTTGTTTGCAGTTCTCAAAATTTTCAGTGACAGTAGGCCAGTTTCGCATTGCATCAGTCCACCCACTTCCAGGAAAATGTTTCCAAAGGCTGTGTGTACTTCTGAAAACACGAAGACAGAGGCACCAGTGTTTACTTTAATAACTGATGAAAATAAAATGTTAGCGATTAGAATCTGTGTGGTTTTACTCGATTTGGGCATATCCCACAGAAGAATTTTAAAAAAAAATTACCAAAAGATCATCAATTACCAGTGGGTAATTTCCTGGACACTGAAATGCAAAAGATCCAAGAATGTTCTGCAGCTCCTCACAATTCTGTATGTGTGGAACTCTGCACAGCTACAGATGTTTCCACTGCCGCAGAATTCGCTAAAAACTGCCAGGGAATTTGGCCCAGATGTGCTATAGAATTACAATGACCCTGGTAATAGTGAAACTTTAAGCAGCAAACACCAGATGTCCAGTAAAATGGTTAAAACTGAGATCCAAAGCATTTTTTTTACCACATCATCACAAACAAGTATGGAGTGAATAAGCTGAAAATCTCAAGTAATACTTCATTATTCGTCATCTCTGAGATGATTCTATGTGCTTGACTTGTTGTGATGTAGTGCCATTCAACTATAACGTCTTGTAGGAAGGCTGCGTTCCCAGAGGCTTAAATAATTTTGAAAAATGAATTAATTAGACGGGTATATACATTGAGCTTAATACAAGGTTGTATTTTTCTCCTTACCTCCTTTCTTTACTCATTTTGATTGAAAAGTGATTCTGGCTGTGTGTGTGCTGTGCTGCTGCCTCATGATAGCTTGCCCGCAGACAGGATAAATGAGCTGCTGTTAGTGCCAGCTAATGTAGTTCTGCTTTAGCTCAAATGGTAGCAGACTCGAGCTGCGGTACCAGGGCTCCGTGCGCTGCTACCTTCTGCGTCTGTATGCGTGGTAAATGTACTTTTCCTACAAAGTACGACTATACATTCCATTATGAGGCACTGCTTTATACTTTGCGGTTTCCGAGGGGTCCATGGGTAGGGCAGACCCCAGAGACGATGGAAAGCCTTACATTTCTCTTTCCACTCTCTATTGATTATTTATGATTTTTTATATCTTCAAGCGTAAGTTTTATACATTTGCTATCAGAATGTACATTTAGCCATTTTTTAAGTGTCTCTAAACCAAAAAATTCTTTCTGTTACAAATCCTGAATCTGAATGTACTATGTTGTTCATGGAAGCCTGGTTGTGTTTGATAGTGGTATAGATCTGTATAGGGCAATAGACATATATCAGTATTCATAAGTTAGATTCACTGGTTTTCTTAAAACTTGAATGAAGCAGTAGTCGCTCTGTTTTGTCTCTGGAAAACTAACACTACCAAGCTTTTTTACTTGGAACTGGGTTTATAGGCTTCATAGATAAAAACTGAAGAAAAATAGGAAGAAAGAACCACAGGTTCAGAAAGGTCTTGGATGATTGGAGAAAAAAGTAAGGAACATGTAGCCTTTGAAAGAAAGGAGGTAGTTATGTTCTTCAAACTCTCTTAAAACTTCTTTGCAAAACATGTGGTATAAACTCTATTAAAATAAAGAGTACTACTTTGACTTCAGTAGGAGTTGAATCAGTGAAGAAGAGTCCATAGATCTGTTACTGTTACTCCCTTTTACATAAGAAAGTGTAAAAATTTGTTTACTAAAAAATACGTTCTTGCCTGGAAGAAAACCTCATCATAAACCAACCAGTGCATCATGGCAGAAGGAAAGTTAAGTTAAACTACTGCTTTCAGAAATACTACTGCTCAAGAATTTATGATTTCTCTCCTTTTTTATTTATGCAGCTGTTTAGATAATTTTCAGCTGGCCTCAGGTGATATCCTTATGTGAATTTTTGTAACCCAAAAGGAGAACACAAGGCTGTTGTCAATACTGACGAGTTTATCTTTTTTTTACTCTATTGCCAGTTTTACATATTTCAGTACAAAATCATAAACTGTGTTGTTCTTTCTTGAACTTCAGACACACATTTTATTAAAAGCTCACTGACACTTGTGAACTTTACGCATTTTTAACTTACAGCAAAACAGAACCCACAGAAGAACCTACTCTGTTGCTTATTGATGCTGATAATATTGGATGCCTTTTCTCAGAGTGTTGCCTGGGGATGCCCAGCGCTCTGAATGACTTTACCACCTGTTCCTTCAAGACCAGCTACAATCACAGCAGAAACCACTGCACTTGGAGCTCTCTTCCCACCCTTGCCTTGCAAATCTGCTGGTAGCACAGACTTTCTTGTCTTTGACAGCAGTTTGCCAGGTTTGCAATGAAACTGCAGTTCTGACTGCTTTAAAAAAGTTTAAAAAAATTAAAATGTCTTCTTAGGTCCTTGCTGGTTTTACTGTCCATAGAGAAGGTTTTCACATGGCTCTAAATCAGCTCTGTAGCAGGTAAAAATTTAGTCATGCATAGTGAAATGTTTATATTGACTTTGTAATGTTCTCTGATGACGGTGAACAAGGAAGTAGTGTGGTTGCAAATTGCAGTTACACTTACAGAGTGTGAGATCATGGCAAATCATACCGCTGCAGAGGTGCAGGGGTAATCTCTGGTTAATCTGGCTGAGTTTTAAATCCAGCTCATAGCTGGTTACCGAGCAAGCCTCATGGCACATTTGTGCGCTACACGAGAAAAAAGGTTTCTCTTTTGGAATTTCAGAGAAAATTAATGATCTAGAAGAAAAGCAAATTTGACCCAAATTGACTTTCTTTATGACATATTGATGGTTATAAAGGTGTTATTATTTTAAGTCATAAAATGCGGAAAAGTTTGACACCAAAAAAATCACAGTCTGCTGTAAAATAGCTTGTGTTGCGTTTACTTGAATTGCTACATGAAACGCCTTCTTCATTTGTAAAGTAAAATGCTCTGCATGCTTTTAAAAGTAACTTGGGAGAGAGAGTTCATTTGTTTTGTTTATTCAATGCCGAAGTGGCAAAATTTCTTTTCTGCAGAGGAATTCAAGTTGAGAAGGGTGCTGGATCAGACGAGTATATTGAGAAAAAGAAAACATTTCAAAAGACATGTACAAGTTAAACCTGCTGAGGCAAGTTTGCTGCTCAAAGAACGCATTGCAAGTTTTTTTTTTTTAAATAAATAGGCCAGCAGAAACTGCCACATCACTGAGACACATAGTCCATTACTTTAAAAAAAAAAATCTTTCAGGGTTCTTTACAGATGTCTGTGGAGATCAGGAGACTATCGACAGGTGGGGCACGGCTACATAAAACAAGAGTAGATGACTGAATAATGGATAGCAATAATAATAATTAGGGCAGCTACTTCAGCATGATTCTTCCCTTTATACATTTGCTTGCCTGTTGTTCTGGTCTGAATAGGTATTTACGTATTTCTGCATCACAATCTTGTAGCAGGTTTTTCATCAGTGTATCACTGGTGAAAAGCCTTGCAAAATCCATTCCTAGTTGCTTAGCAGTCAAATTCGGTGGAAATCCTTTGGTAAATCTTTGGTAAGCCTTCTTTCATTTCTCAGTCACTGAAACTTACCTTGTTTGTCCTTTTTCTCTTTGAGAAACTCAGAGTGAAGGTTAGTCACCTCTCCAGACAAAGTAATTACGTGACATCATGGTGCTTTATCTTATAAATTGTGTGAGAAGGATGGGAAGAATGTCGCCATAGTGTGGGAGTTTCATAGTATTGAGGGCAGAATTAGTTTGGCAGCACTGCTGCATATTGCCCAAAAAAGGAGCTTTCACGTTTAAAATGTATTGTGATTAAAAAAAAAAAAGTTTTTTGTATTAACTGTCAACTTTATTTGCTCTTAGATTGGAATAACATTGAGGAAAATGTCTTAATTCATACACTATTTTTAGGGCGTTTGTGTGTGGTGCATGAAGAATAGGAGGTATCTTTTTGGGCATCGTTCCAGCATCCATGACAGTGAGTGTATAGCACAGGTCTTCATCTGACAGAGTTTTCTTAAGCAGTGTAACCTGGGCTGGGGTGAGCTGGTTGCAAGAAAAGGCTGGAATTTGATTTCACACCTGTGCCCTCGCTTTATCACACTGGCACTCCAGAAGTGGAGGAAAGTATCTGTGACAATGTCACTGTGCCGAGGGACAGCACCTGTAACTGTAAGAAATTTCTGCTTTGCCGAGTTCTTTTCTTGCTCTCAAGTACATAAAACTCTTTCTAATAACTTTCTTATAACAGAATCCAGTTTCAGCGACACACAGAGATATTTTGTGTGTCTTTAGGCGGGTAGTTGCCATTCATGTGAGTTTCTTCACGCATCTGTGTAATAATACCTTTCATTCCCATGGTACATCTAGGTACCACAACTGTCTGCCAGATGGAAATTCAAATGCCAGTAGATGTACGTATTCGTGGTGCCGTTCACTACCTAAGTAGTGCTACAAATTCTGCACACTTTGATCTCTGTGCCCATAAGACTGTTGCTCTCTTCTGGTGCAACTATCAACAGTATTACTGTTACAAAATCATTAATCTTTTGTGATTTCCTGCTAGAGGCACTGTAAAGGAAGTAAGAAAAATACCTCAAAGGTCAAAATGCTAAAAGATGGAATCAAATTAATTATTAAGTGCATGTTTGTATATTTTAAATGATTCTTTTATTCTTTTTAATGCTAAAAAGTGCTGCCTTGAGATGTTTTTGAGAAACAGGAAAAATATGCAATTGTAGTAGTGTTTTTAAAACATTATAAAACCACAACTGTCCTAGTTTTACTTTAGACTTCAGAAGTTCGATGTGTTTACGGACCCAAATCATTGCAGACAAAATTTTGCACCTGCAGTTACGGTTGCCTGCAGTTCAGTTCAGTTTAAGTATCTACATCACTGATTGCATCTGTAAATTAAAAACATCTAAGTAACCTAAATTACGAGCACAAATAATTGCAGGTGCAAAACTCGTACAAACACAAAATGATCTCTGAAAGTTGGTCTTCTAAATCTCATTGTAAGTTATTGACTGTATCATGAACCTAGAGTCCTCTTGGGAGAGTCACTAATCTGTATAATGACACTGAAAGCCTCTTGAATCTCATATTTAGCAGCAGATGGGAAAGAATACATGTAGTCATATAACTCCCTAGGGATTTTGCATGTGGATATTGAAAAGTATAACTTATTCCAATGAAGGCTAACATTAAATCGCAATCAAAAATTTCCTTCCTGAGCCACATTTTTTCTGCTGAAATTAAAACAGCTTAATTTTGTATTTTTATGAAGTCACAACCAATCTGAGTAGGACACACTCCCAGGGCAAGCACAGAAATTTTGCTCATCTCGTGATTTTTCATTTAATGAATCACAGCATCAGTTTAACACACAGAAATGCTGTCTGTCTTTTCCAGAAAACACTTCTAGTTATCCTCTCTGTGATTATTTTTTTAGTGTCAGAAAAAGATTTCTAAGCACAGAGCTACAAAAGGCTATTTTTTTCACTGGTATCAAAACTGAAAATGAATAATTTTCTTGCATTCTTTAGCTTCAATAGACGTAGGTGTGGATCTACTTTAAAACAGTGACTGCTTCCTGTCGTACCAGTTAAGGCAGTACTGTTAGCAAAAGGGGTGAAAAAAAAAAAACCAACTTAAATTCTCTTCTAGTGTTTGAACAACTAAAACTCCTACTGAACAAATGAAGCATTCTGCCAGTTCTGACAATCCAAAATGCAATGAAGAATTTTTCTGTCTCAGAAGCTCTAGGCAAAGCTGTTTTGGCATGTCTGTAGCTTATTCCTATTGCAAACAAAGGGGCAGCTAGAGGGAAAGTCTTTGGGGGAAGAAAATGCTGTCAGTTGTAAGAAATGAGACATGTAGGCCCATTCTACAGCCCAGCTAGTGATTACATGCAGGCAATTTTGTAAGAGCCTAGACCAGCTGCCAGTGATAATAACACTGCCATTTGCACTGATTTCCAACAGGAATTACATCAAACAGGCCAGCTTAAGGCTTCTCAAAAGCGTGGGCAAAATGGGTATTTCGTTCGTTGGCCATGGGGGCCAGACTAAAAGGAAAGTCCTAAGAAGGAGCAGGGACCCTGCAGGGTCCTGGCAGGGTCCTGCCTCTCCCCCCGCCAGCAGTCTCCATCCTCCCAGGTAGCCCCATTTCCCAGCTCAGGAGCAGCCCCCAGCCCAGCTTCACAGGCCCCCAGCACTGGCGTGGCAAGTGGCGGAGGTGTGAGTGTATCTACATTTTTAAAAATCCAATTTAATTTAATACGCATGAATCTATGTCTCAAGCAGTACATGCTAACAATGTACCACTTAACTTATTAATTTATAATCATCCTGGGGAAAAAAAACCCAAACCAGAACAAGATGTTCTTTTTTCTACACGCAGAGGACTGTTGAGGCTGTGTTGTACAATGAGATGCACAACAATGTGAATGCAAATTTCACCTTCCTAGAATTTTTTTAGGTGCCTGAGTATAGCAAAACACAGAAAGCATATGAGAAATATGTAGTATAAGAGACAGCCTCATTTGAGTAGAAAGAAATTTTAACAGGGATTCCTTCTTTTTACTCTCACTTTTTGCTGCACAAAAGACACAAGGAAGAAAGGAGAAGGTTTCATCTTTCCCTCTCTTGAGGGATTTATATTTAGGTGTGTCCTGTAATTTATATTAATTCGCAATGCAGACTAAAAAGCCAAAAATTAGCAAGGATTTTGAGCAAGAGACTGAGAGGTGATTAAAAGTCGTGGAAGAAAGACTCATTTCTCAGTAAGAATAACAAAGTCAGATGGATGATGGATCATAATAACTTCATAATCTGACCCACATGCAGTAAATATGGTGTTGACTGTCATTTTGAATAAGTGAGGTAGATTGATGTTGATTATTAGTCCATTTCTTGGCCAGTCTGATTGTGTCTGAGCCAGATCCTCCACTGTTTAGTATTTTTCTGAAGTATCGTAAGAGTACCTTTCACTGACAGTCCCTTCCTTTATAACCAGTCACTTTTTATACTCTGTGTTGCCTTAAATTACTTGAGGGATTTATTTCAAGAGGTGGTCTGCTTCTAGTATTCTCATAGCTGGACACTTGGTCTTCTTTTAGCATATAGTGTAACATCAGTGTTACTACAGACACATGTTAACATATCATTCTGTATTACATTTACTTGCTGTGAAAAAAAATTCTGTTTTTCCTTAATTCCCATGTGTTGCAGCTGATGGCGATTTACATGAATGCATGCTCAGTGAAAAAAGCAAAATATGCTATGAAAATAAGTACCTAGTATTTAATGCTGGTGTCTAAATTGGCAGGTATCGGTACAGTAGACACAGAATAGGTAAAGAAATGTATTTGCATAATAGAAATTCAGAAGCTAGCTTGGCTAAGTGTGCCATTGATAGCTTTATATGAGGTTCCTGTGGGGACATGTGTTTAACATTTGCAGTAGGATAATATACATACCGTACTTCACAAGAAAAACAGGTTTTTGGAGAACAACAGAGTGTCCAAGCCTGGTTTTCTATGAATGTGTCCAGCCTTTAATATCTTTTAAACTCTGTGCCCGTTGCCCCTGAATGACACCCAGCCTTCCCTATAGCATGCCTCTTCAGCTGGGCAAATGGTTGTAGACGCTGTGACTGAGGGTGAACTACATGTGTGAACTGGCTAGTGGCTTGCTGCTCTCAAAATAGATGTCTAAATAGTAAGTCTCTTTCTCTCAGCAGTAGCTACTACTTTGTGCCTGCCTTCGCTAAGCACTCACTAATTTTCCAGAAACTTCTGGGAATTTGAAATCTTTTAAATCTCCAGCTAGGTCAACATAAAGATTACTTTCGACTAATAGCTATATTAAAGTAATATTACCCTGTTTTCAATTGGTTTACTTTCTGTTAGTAATAAAATCGCAACATACTCCATACGATGAAATAAAAAGACACCTTTTTCCTGGTATAAATGAAACTCCAAGTAAATTTTGTTACGTTTAGACATGCTATCTTCCTCTTTTGAACACCCCACCCTTCTACCAAGCACGTCTTCAAAATTCCTTCCCTTTGTTGAAATAAAAAATTTTGTAAAATCAGAAAGTCACGCATTTATTTAATGTAACTGACATGGTCATGAAACCCAGGTCTTTTATTTATACTTGGTATAATGCAGAGGTAATGAAAGCAGAATTGAACCTAAGAGGTTTTTTATTCCAATTATAGAACAATGTGGGTAAGAGACTTGGATTTGACAGCAATAGAAGAAAGGGAATATTATGTTCATGCCTTCAATCAGCTTTATTAGATCCTTAAAGGGAAAATTATGTGAAAGACAGAGGAAGAAAACAACAAACTAAGCAAGGTCCTAATTTCAGTATAATTTGGAGAAAATAACTGATTTAGGCTGGTCATTTTGCCAGGGTGAATGACTCAAGGCTTCCAAACAAGAAATGGAAACCAGAAGGATAGCAAAAGCCTGAAAGAACAAATTGAGAAGATATGATTGACTGTAATGTTTCAAAATCAACTGCTGCAAAGATGAGTTTGGGCTGTTGCCCAGAATACAATTGAATGGTGATGTTCATTTAGACTCTTAATGCTGAAACAAAATAAGATGTAGCTGTGTTTCTGTTAGAGATTTACTTGTTCTTTCCAGTGTCTCTAGCTAGGAATATGATGTCACCTCCACTGTCTTCTATCACACGCTGCAGTGATTGCTGCTGCTGTTCCATAATTTATCTGAACACCAGTTTTCTGAAGGAGGGCTTTAATCCAGGTGATAATATCTTTCAAATGTGAAATGTCATCACCATTCATTATTTGACTGTGAAAAATTTTATACACTGTGTGCAGGTAGGCTACCTCAGCCTTACTGACCAAGGAAAAAAGAAGTATAAGATCACTGTGTGTGTATGTATGTACTTTCCGACTGACAAAGCTGTTCAAGTTTTTGTTGCTATCATGTTAGTTTTTTAAAACTAAGTAAATAGCTCATTCTGCAAAAATTTCAAATAATCGTATCTTTAATGGGCATGATTTGCAAAGCATTATTTGGAAAAGTTGGGGGCAACTGCTTGTCCTCCACCTCAGGCACAGAAGGTCCTAAAAGTGACTACGCTTTATGCAAAAAATTTAGTCAGTTGACAATAGGCAGTGATGAGATGGGATTGTCTTCTACTTCCTCCTTTCCTTTATTCCTTTCATCTCACTGTCTGTGCTTACTAACCTTTTTTCTGTTTCTTTTTCAAATGAGGAAGAAAAAAAAAACCCTAAACCACAGTTCATAATTAAATACTGAGCTAGTTCTTACCATGTTTACTGAATTACATATTGCATATATGGATGTATATCCTCAAAGTTTTCATGTGTTTTTAGATTTCTGCAGTTAATGTGTTCCATAGGAATAGACCTTAACTCCTTCCTGTCTGTTTTTCTTGATGAGATTTGCTTCCAGAGAGGAAAAGAAGAGTAAAGCAGTGAAACCCAGTTACAGAACCCTTAAAATTTTAGGGATTTGTAGGGCCATGAATATAGTTGCTGAGCTCTGGGGGTTCTCCTGGTTCACAGTGGAGATTCCTCAAGCAAAAATCTTCACTGTTGACCTTACAGCTGCAATAAGCGGATCAGCTTTACGTGACATGCAGAGTGATATCTTTGCACGGGTATCTTTGCCGCAGGGTGGCTAACCTGGCACAGAGGGCTTTAAGCCAGGAACAGGGAGGGAGGGAGAGTTACGGCAGCTCTGAGGGAGCGATGGACAGGCTGACAAGCAAAGCGCCTGGGGTGATGTGAACAACGAGGAACACAAAATTAAAAAAACAGAGCTTAAGTGGTATCACCTCAAGCATTTGCATGTAAGCAAGGAAGTCTCTGAAGTGCCTGCACACTAAGGCACAAAGCATGGGGAGTAAACAAGAGGAATTAGAGATCTGTGTGCAGCTGCAGGGCTGGGATCATGCTGGGATCCCAGAGATGCGGTGGATGGCTCTCATGACTGGAGTACTGCAGTGGGGGGATATAGGCTTTTTAGGAAGGACAGGCCTGGAAGATGAGGAGGGAAAGTTGCCCTTTTTGAAGAAAGCAGCTGGAATGCATGGAGCTCCGCCCAGCGGTGAATGATGAGAGCTTATGGCTAAGGATGAAAGAGCAGACCAATACTGGTGACATTGTAGTGGGTGTCTGCTATAGGTTGCCTGCTCAGGAAGAACAATTGGATGAGACCCTCTACAGAGAGCTAGAGGCGGCCTCAAATTTGCAGGCCCTAACCCTCATGGGCACCTCAGCCACCCTAATACCTCCTGGAGGGACAACATAGCAGGGCATAAGCAATCCAGGAGGTTACTAGAGTGCATTGATGACAACTCTTGGACAAAGGAGCCAATGAGGAGAGGTGCTCATGAATGAGGAAGGCTACACTGGGGATGTGAAGGTTGAAGGCAACCTTGGTTGTCATAATCATGAGATGGTGGAGTTCAGGATTCTGAGAGGAGGGAGCAGGGCAAAAAGCAAGATCGCAACCCTGCACTTCAGAAGAGACTGTAACCTCTTCAGGGACCTGCCTGGAAAAGTCCATGGGATAAGGCCCTGGCGGTAAGAGGGGTCCAGGAGAGCTGGATGATATTCAAGGGCCAGCTCCACTCAAGAGAAGTCCAATATGCAGGAATTCAGGCAAAAATGAAGTCATGCTTGACCAACTAGATAACCTTCTATGATGAAATTGTTTGCTTGGTATATGAGGAAGTGGACATGAGCCAACAATGCACACTTGCAGCCCAGAAGGCCAGTCACATCCTGGGCTGCATCAAAAGAACTATGGCCAGCAGATCCAGAGAGGCGATTCTCTCCCTCTACTCTGCTCTCATGAGACCCCACCTGGATTTGTCCAGCTCTGGAGTTCTCAGCATGAGAAGGACGTGAACCTGTTGGAGCAGGTCCAGAGGAGGGCCACGAAGATGATCTGAGGTCTAGAGCACCTCTCCTGTGAAGACAGGCTGAGAGAGTTGGGGTTGTTCAGCCTGGAGAAGAGAAGGCTCTGGGGAGACTTTATAGCGACCTTCCAGTACTTGAAGGGGGCCTGTAAGAAAGCTGGGGAGGGGCTGTTTGCAAGGGCAATTAGCGATAGGATGAGGGGCAATGGTTTTAAACTAGAGCAGGGCAGGTTTAGATTAGACATTAGGAAGAAGTTCTTTACGATGAGGGTGGTGAGACACTGGAACAGGTTGCCCAGAGAGGGGGTGGAGGCCCCATCCCCAGAGACATTCAAGGCCAGGCTTGATGAGGCTCTGAGCAACCTGATCTAGTTGAAGATGTCCCTGCTTACTGCAGGGGGGTTGGACTAGATGGCCTTTAAAGGTCCCTTCCAACCTAACAGATTCTATGATTCTATGATCTGTCCCAAGATTGCTGAGGTGGCAGATATGTTGCTCAAATTCCTGGTATGTCCTTGCCCTCCACACTTTCTCCAAAAGATTTTCACTGAGATCCTAAGAGACTGTGTGAATATTATAGGATTTATATATTCAAAAACTGCATACAATTGAGTATACATGAAGGATGTGCTGTAAAAGTGACCTGTACTGCTGTGTAAGGCTAGGTAATGCTGCTGTGTGTTTTTAGAACTGAATTGTTGTTTTGTACTGCATATTTCTCTGCTTTTGCATCTTTTACTAAGGAGAAAATCTGGACCATGTTCAGGTCTCACTTTTCTGTAGTCAGAGCTGCATTTATGAGTAGATCAGTGAAGCATTTTTCATTTTCTGATTCCAGTTATGGTGGAGTACTAGAAATTCTAAACAAGATGCTGGGTTTAGATGTGCTTATAATGTTTTAGATTGAGTTGAAAGGAAGAAAGTGTTTATAAGGATCTTTGGGTTTGTAGCTGATCCTACTTGGACCTCAGTTTCAGTTTGAACTCACATTAAACTGTATGAGTCACATGCTTGAAGTTACTCAATGTTTCAATAGCTTGCTGAATCAGCAAGAATATACCTTGAATATGTATGAACCATTAAGAATAAGACTGGATCTAGTATTTCTAGATTGTTGTATCAATAGGTATCTATAGATATATATATATGGACAAATAAAGATATATGTGTGTGTGTATATATATATATTTATGTTCCTAAAGCGAGACTTTGGGGAAATTCAAACATCTGGTTCCTCAACTAAGATCCTCAAGCCTCCTACACAAGGACTTTCAGTATTTTGTCACAAAACCGTCACTGTATAAAATGCTCAAGGTTTCCTTTAACCATGGACTGGAATCCATAACTTGTTTACTTCAGAAGAAGGATAATCAATATTCCCACTCTGGAGCATTTACAAAGCCTAAATTAATTTATTTATATTGGAGCATTTTAAAAATAGGACTCCAGAGAAGCATTAGAAGGGTGGAAAAGATGTGGTATTTTACATTCAGGTTGGGAATATGAATTTAATTGTTTTCCTTTGATGGACACAGGATAACTGTAGGGTTAGTAATAGGCTAAGTAATAGCCTATTATTAGCCAAGTAATAGGCTCGTTTAAAAAGGTGAACCACCTTTCTACATTTTAAAAAGACACAAATGCTTTACTTTAAGAAGTGATTTCTTCTGTAGACAGTTTTCCTCTTTCAGTCCTGACAGAAGCGTATAAACTCTGAAGATGGAGAACTCCTTGGGTGTCTATGGAGCCAGGCAAGAGAGGGGCAAAGACCTGAATGAGTACAGTGGCAAGATACTGCCCAGATATTTTTCCCAAGATGAAATATATGCACTCTGTTATGTCTCTGTCTTAAAACTAAGTTGCCAAAAAAGTTTCTTCATATATTTTGAGGCATATTTAAAAGTAAACTTTAAAAGGGGGCTTAACCTAGCGACTGAAGATAAGCATGCAGGTATTTTGGTATGCAGCTTGCTGAAGTCACAGTTTTTTCCGAATCTGTATTTTTTTACCTCAGTTTTCAGTATTATCATTGCTATGTCAAGGAAATTAATACAACGAAATAATACTTCTTCATTGTCAACACTGTTCCTCTTCCTTTAAATACAATTTGTTATCTACTCAGAAAAAAAAAATTGAATTTTTACTTATTCATTGCTGATTTTTGAATGCCATCTCACCAGCACATAACAGAATTGGTAGCACATTATTAATTAGCAAATACGCAAAGGGTATCATTATTTGTCTGTATGCATGGAAATGGTGAACGGATAGTTGCTTTACTCAAAAGTGAAAATAGAATTGGCAGTATGGTAATGATCTGTTATTTATCCATGCTTTACTCAAAAGTGAAAATAGAATTGGCAGTATGGTAATGATCTGTTATTTATCCATACAAAAATAATTCCTTTTTTTCTTCAATAGATTGCTTGGCTTCTACAAAGGAATATTGCCTCCTATCTTGGCTGAGACACCCAAAAGGGCCGTCAAGGTAAAAAACAATACTTTCCACTTTAAAAATGTGTGTTGGGACAGCAGCATCTGTAAAACATTTCATTTCTCCCCCATTTATTGACACTAGAATCTTAAACTCATTTGGCATATTGATCCTTTGATTTTTATTAGGAGGACACTTACCTGTTGATAGCACAATAAAAACTGTGCTATATTAAGAAATGTAGGATGAGCTGCTAGCTTAAATGCTATTTTTCACCTGTATATGTAATGTTACTGAAAAACAAATTACAATTAGGTTATATAATCAAAGTTAATAAAATACTTTAAGTGACATTTTAATCTCATAATTACCTCTGGTTTATGGTTGGGGCTTTTTACTGAAAATGCCTAGCAACTTACAAAACAACTAAGATTAGCTTAATAAATTAACACAAGAAGCCATTAAAGAAACCACTCCTCATAAGTACTTACTCAGTAACTTGAAGTAGTATATCTGTGGGTTTGAAGTGCTGCCCAGTTTTCTTGTACTCCAAAGAGCACTCTATTCCATACTTGCGCTGCTTTATAGATTGAATATAGTAATGGGTGCAACTATCCATCGTGTAAAGAACATTGTGCTCTAGCTCTCTTAGAGTTGAAATAGATGTTAGCCTATCAAAGTGTATTCGCTGTCAAATGTTGATCTGATTTTCCTTTATTATCCTTTTCGGTTTTTTATAGAGCATTATTTTAGGAACCTTCCTAAGCAAAATACATCAATATATCAATTAAAACCTAGTAATTTTAATCAAAACCTAGTAATTAAGCACCTCATCCTAAAGTTCTAAATCTATCAAAGCATCCATTGTGTTATGAGCAAATGTTTCTTTGTCTTTTACTTCAGAATTTTGAAGTTTCCTGTAGTTGCATCAAATGGTGTAATGCTAAATGTATAAAAGGAGTTGTTATACAGAATGACTTGATTTTCTTTTCTTTCCTTTTTTCTAAAAAGGCTGCATATGATTCTGATCCTTAGTCTGCAATTAATCATTCCCGTTTCAGTTCCTTTACAGAGGAATAATATTTGTATAAAATGACAGGATGTGACCTTGTAACAGAATCCTAAAGGAGTTCTGGTAATGTCATCTTCTTGTTTGCATTGGCATTTTAGATGCAAATGACATATGTCACCTATCTCAAAATTATTTAATACAACTAAGAGAACTAAAGTTCTGTTTAATGGTGAAGTGGCGGTGAAGAATAGATAGATGATATTTAAAAGATTCCTAAACTCATTTTCTTCAGGCTGGGATCTTTCCTCTGTCTCTTCATTTCATTTCACTTGTAGCAGGTCAAAGTCAATCTGACCATGTTTTTTAGATTCCAGCAGATATTTAGTTAAAATACAAATGCAGGTTTGATTTCTGTCCTACCAACCTGAGTCATTCAAAAATCTTGAGTCACTTTCTCTTACTCAGATTGATTAAACTGGCTTAAACCCCAAAATATTCTATATAATTATAGAATCATAGAAAGATTTAATTTGGGAAGGATGTCTGGACGTCATCTGGTGAGCCTCCTGCCCAAAGCACAGCTGTCTGCATGGTTAGATCAGATTGCTCAAGTGCATTGTGTAGTCGAGTTCTGAAAATCTTCAAGGATGGAGAATCTGCAGCCTCTCTGTACTCCTGTGCCAGTGCTCAATTGCTCTCACTGTGAAGAATTTTGCTTTATATCCAGTTCAAATTCCCCTGTTGCAACTTTCGCCTATTGCCTCTTGTGCTTCTATTGTGCACCTCAGAGAAGTCTGACTTTGTCTTCTCTATAACCCTGCTTTAGAGAGTGGAAGACAGGAATTAGATCCTTTTAGCCTTCTTGTCTCCAGGCTAAATAGATTCAGTTCTCTGAGCCTCTTGTACTTCACAACCTTGCAGCTCCTTAGCCATCTTACTGGTGCTTCCTTGGTGGGATGCTTTCTACCTAATTCTTGGATATTTACGTGAGGGTTCAGTAGTGTTTCTGCAACCATGAGAATCAGGTTTAAATGCTAAACATGCTTTTAAATTAAATCATTTAATTCTTTAATTCTTCACATTATTCCTTTAAATTTTATGCTGTTCCTAGGACACCAGGAGATCTTTAATTTACCTTGAGACATCAGCTATATCCTACATTAGAAGGATTCAGTGACAGAATAGGGCAGGACAGTTAGATACCTGTAAGATCCTGGATAATGAGGCTATTCAAAGTGAGGTGTTATATGCCAGCACAATTTCTAACATCGAAAGCAGAGTTTGTACCCATGCTTTGACCTAAACAGAATCCAGCTTGTCTCAAATTTCCACTAACTTTATTTAGATATGAATGTAAAACCCCAATGGAAAAGTCACCTCTTCCTTTGGCTCACTGTCCACCTTTTATTATTCTAATAGCTTTCCTCATTTTAAAAGGTGACAAAACGTCCCTTGTCCACTGCCAAGCTGACTGGTGAGATTTAGAGGAAGACCATGTCCATGCTATGGTTTTGAGACTTGAGAAAGCACAGAAGGTAGAAAGGCAATTTCTAGATTCCAGCAGCCTTGGTTTGTGTTTGTAATGAACATTTTGAAACCGTCTAGTTATAGTGCCATTTATATCTCATGAAAGTGTATAGAGAATGGACAAGACAGATTTTGTCCTAAGGAGAAATGTACTTGTGCTACTGGAATATTGTGTTTGTCTGGTGTGGTTATTTGCAAATAAAAATGAAGCTCCTCAAATGAAGTTATTTAGCCACAGTTACACATCTAAGTATTGAAGATACAGCTTCAGTTTTAGTCAAATAGGTTCTCATGTCTGTCTTGTTATTTTTTTCTCTCTCTCTATTTCCTTTCTAAAAAGAAAGCTGGTATTTCTGGAAGACGAAAAGTCAAAGTTTATAATTTTATGTTAGATTGGACTTGGAGGAAAGAAGTGATGATGCCAATACAATGGTTAACAGATGAACTTTTGGGGCAAATTTATATTGTTCATGTGTTCCCAGACATCTTGTTTCAAGCATATATTTTTACCTTAGAGTTATTGAGACATCTGGTAAGTACTTTGACTATTTTCTGTGTAACTTGAATTAAAGTGTATCTTTACCAGATGGACAATATTGGTTATTATATACACAAAAGCATGTTTTAAATACATTTATTCTGAGATTTCTTGCACAAAGCTATTAACTTAATACAACTGTAGAGAAAAAGACAAATTACTCTGTGTTTTTAAAAACATTTTGGGCGCACATACATGATATAAATCCATATGATATAGCTAGATACTTCATGGCAAAATTGTGTGTATATTAGTCACTCTAGTACACCCAGCAACATTTATTTTGAGTTTTATTGCTATTGATTTTTTTCTTTAAAAAATTATATAAAGCATAGTTACTATTAAGTAGTTATTTTATTTATGACTCTAGGAAACTATTGATTTTTAAGGTAACATTTTTAAGACCAAAAATTTGCCAGGTAATATAATTCTGCCTTTATTACAACCATTTTACAGATCTGTGACACTATGGAAAACATTAAGGAATACCAGAAATTCCACTAAAGGTTAGGAGGGTAACAATGAGTGGAAAGATGCTGGAGAGAGAATAAAGCAAACTTTATCACAATAAGAACTGAATTTAGTTCAGTGAAGTAACTCACCCACCCACAACTGACACTTTCTCAGAGACTTCCTTCTACCTATAAAATATCTTCAGTTATCCAAAAAGATAGACCTACAGTCTAAGTAACACTTCTATCTTTTGTGATTATTGGCAAGGCCCGTACAACAATTTTAAACATGTTTGCAAGATTAGTGTTCAATCTGTACACTATTTGGAGGGCAGTTAAAATCTGGACCCTGATTCTAGGACGTTGTCGGCGTAATGAAATAATAATTCCTATTGAGGATGAAAAAGTACCTGTCTACTGACCAGAGTATTGATCCTTCAGTTCTCAAAATTTAACATCCTAATTTTGCATTATGGAGGTCTAATACACTTTCCCTCCTGCTTTAAATGCGGTGGTATTATTAACTTGTGAACACCCAGTTCTCTGCTGATTTTGGTGGGGTTCTAGTGACTTTTCAGTTGAAGCAGGGGGTGACTGAAAAATGTTAGTGACTTAGCCATAGGACAGGGTTCTAAACAAGTTAAAATGACAATTTGGTGCTTATTACTCATGTTCCTGTATACATGGTTTATGGAAAAGCTGTTTTGTTCTGATAGGTCTGTGATAACTGAGCCCTGAGGGACTGAGCTTGTCTTCTTTGGCCGAGGCCCAGCATGGATCACCCAGTCTTTCTGTTTTGTCTGAAAAACTATTCCCTTTTGTTTCTTTTATATCCCACATCTCTGTTGACCTCACTTCCCATTGCCTTCCTGTCATGGCTTAAGAGTTTGTCACATGCATGGGCAGGTGCTACGTGAGGGATCACGGCCTCATGTGTGGGAGTGAAATGCACAGACTTTCAGAGGATCCCACCTTCATTTGGATCAGCTTGCTCTAAACTAATCAAGTGTTACACGTCAACTTTGGAAAACGTCCAGGAAAGTCAGAGGTTCTAGTTATTTACTTTTACTATAGAGGGATGTGACAGCTCTTGCTCTAGTAGATATCCGCCTGCGCCGATGTAGCCTTGATGAAGCTGTGATAGGGTTTTGCTCTTCAGTCCCACAGTACTGGATGTGCCATGTAAAAGCCACTTTCCTTTTGCACGCATTGTGAATACTTCTTAGACAGATTACACAAATAGTGACCTGTAGTTACAGCCTTGTGTTCCGTGCATGAAAATTATGTGGAATAACATCTCCAGTATCTTTAATTTTACCTGGAATTTGGATAGCTACTTATAACCTGCAAGATTTTCTGCTGTTTCATTCCTAATGCTAGAAGATAATTTTCACTGCCGCCAGAACTGTCTTATGTGGCATCAACTTGAAGTGCATTTTCAGTGGCTTCAGCAACATATTTTTAGAATATGAATTTGAAACACTATGGGGTTCAGGGAGATTTGCTGTTCGCAGAAGTGCTGGACTAGAAAGGATCTCTTAGGCCAGCAAGTCTAGGCCCCTGCTGTTCTATAATCTCCTTCATACACTTATCAAACTCTCCCTTACAAGTGCTTAAGATTTTTTCCCTCGTTATTTTCAGTGGAAGACTGTTTCGGGACCCCACTCCTTTGGTTGTAAGAAAGCTTCATCAGATCTCAAGCTACATTCTGTTTATGAGTAGTTTTTACTTTTATACACAATTACTTTACATTACATATCTTTCCTTTCTTTGTTTTTCATTCTCTTGCAGCCTTTCTTTTGCTTGACTAAACAAGGCAAGCATTTATTCTCCTTCATTCTTTAGTCTTAAAAAAAATCTTTACATTCTCTTTATGGTCCTGGTAGCCCTGCACTGTAGTCCGAGTTCACCTTTTCTGAACAAAGGTGGCCAAGATTGTGTGCTGTATTTTAGAGGGCATCTTACCTATGGTTTGTAAAATGTCACAAATACTCTTTCTTTAGAGTATACCTTGACTGGTGCATTTTAGACTTCGTGTCCACAGACAAGGAAATAGGCAGTGAAAGTCCACCTTTCTGTGTTAATGGGAAGCTTCTTACTGACTTCAGTGCAGCCAGGATTATTCTCAACTCTCTTCTTAGAAGAACAAATCCATTAATTTATTCTGCTTTGATTTTTACAAGATTTTACCAAAGATATTCTGGAAATTAATGGGTTTGGGTGGCAAGAAATGTTGGGTTGCAAAGCGAACCATGTTGGTGCAGGTGAAACTAAGCTTCTTGTTTCTTTCTTGAAGTTCAAACATCCAAAAGTACAGCTTTCAAAACTCATCCTCTAACGAATTGCAGATGCTCAGAACTTCTGACTGAAAAGAGACAATTGGGTGAAAGATTTATTTGTAAAGAGAAAAAATAAAGCAAATGTATCTGCTGATAGTAAAATATAAAAATCTACAGACTTTCTGTCTTCAAAATCTGCAATTACATCTTTCTGATGAGAAATAGACTAGTATCTAGCTAACGTGAAATTGATTGAAGTGTATTATATTTAAGATGTGAGGGTGATTTCGTGGGAGAAATGTTATTATCTACTGCTACATTTATACCAGTATATGAAAGTTCAATGCTAGAGGAAAAATTTATAAATGAAAAGCACAAACTATGTGTTGTAAGAGAACTCTTACATGAAACATTACTTTAATTGCACTTATGCTGCTACTATGTATGATACACTACTAAAATCAGTTCTGAAGCCTTGCACGTTTAACATTGCTCCAGAGAGTATGATACAAAAGTTGCTTACGTTTATTTTGCAGAACTGCACATGGCTACTCAGGATATGACGTAGTGAAGCTCCATTGTAGTTTGGTTTTATTGATTTGCATAAGTAACTCCTAATTTTTTTCAGCGCAATTTCAGTATAACTTTTATTTACAGTTTTTCACCTTTGAACAATACAAGAAGCTACTAGGATATGCATCATTACCACCAGGACTGGTATGTATGGATACAGATTTTCATGTTCTAATTTAATATGCATATACTGAACAGTCCCATCCATTTCCTTCCACAGAAAGAGCCCAAAATTAAAGGGGCCAGTTCAACCAATGGTTTTTCATAACAGACTTGTCACGTGAAAACACTGATAACAGAGTTTATCAGAATAATAGTGTCCTGGTGGCCTAAACCACAACAGATAGTTAAGTTATTTTTTATATCAGATGTCTTCAAAATAATTTCCTACAATGTTGTAACATTTGTTAACATGGACATTGACAGTCACCATGGAAGTCTGTATGCAGCTTGTCATTCTTCATTCTTGCAAAATAAAGAAGTTGAATATTACCAATTTTTATTTATTCATGTGATAGTGACTAGAAGCCTCTACCAGGTATGAAAGTGCTATTCTGCAGGGCATAGTGCAACTATAACAAAAATATAGACCTCAATCTTATTCTGAAGACTTTATAATGGAAACAAACTATTGATAGGAAACTGCTACGTCCTCTCAAGTCAATGGCAAAACTCCTTTATACATCAGTGGATTTAGGTTGATGGTGAAAGAGATAAATTATGTAACCATCTCATATTGGAAAAATAGATTTGGCGGTAACACAGTGTTCTCCAAAGGCAGTAAGGATGGAGCTTGCCACTGTGCTCCTAACTTACCATTCTTCTCTTTCTTCAGCTGTAAAGAGTCCCTGCTCGAACCACTCTGTATTGAATAAGTTATTTTTCTCACTATTGTTTTTTCTGTACCATTAGTTCCCTTGAATTTTGGCATCTGTACTCAGTATACTGTATTTTGGTCTTGTGACTCTTTTTGGTGCCTAGAAAGTTTGGAGATGTTAAATGGAGGCAATAAATGTGTAAAATGATCGCAAAAATTAACCCCTCCAAAATTTCTCAATTGACCTAAATATTTCAATATTATTTTTCTGTTACAAATGCATTAAGGTACTTTTAAATGCTGTGTCATGATAGAAAGCAACTCAGCAACTATGTCCATTTCTGTGACGATATGTACCATCAGTTTCTAAGTAAATGTAGTTTAATCATTCTTGCAGCGGATGCTGACATTTCCATGTGTGCCGCTTGCTCCCCTACAAACCTTTTCAGGATTGGTATTTTCTTAGGAGGACTTTTCTTCCAGTTGTGCAATTTGCTTGAGTATTACACTATTTGAATTTCTTACCTTTCTTTTATTTTTTTAAGTTAATATGTTAGCGTTGTACGCTTAATGCTCAGTGCAGAGTTTTTCTTTTTTCCAGTGCTGCAAAACTGCATTTATATTGGTGGTTTTATGCAGACTCCACCCAAAGATAACATGAGGGCATTGTTTTTCCATGCTTTCGTAATAAATTGCTACCACAATTTTTCTTCTAGTTGAAAAGAGAATTCATTGACAGTGCTATGACATTTTATTTTGTATTTCTTGGAATGTGGTTTATGGCTATTGTCATATTGTCTTCATGAACTGTCAACATCTAATCAAAGGCTAAAGTTGTTTAGTAATAGAATAGAATACTGCTGCATCACTGTAGTATTACAGTTTGCATTGTATCATTCAGTTTCATAATCTGATGTATGGGAAATTTTATTCCTTAAATTTAACTTTAATTTTAACTTTCCTAGGCGTTTGCTGTTGCTGGCTTGGGGTCTGGGTTGACAGAGGCAGTTGTGGTTAACCCTTTTGAAGTAGTAAAGGTTACCTTACAGGCAAATCGGAATGCCTTCGCAGAGGTATGAGAATTGTTCCCTTCTTCTTTTCTTGCTTTGTTAGGTATAATGCACTTAAAGTTCATATTTAGAGCAGAATGTCTATAATATATTGGGTTGATGCAAATGGTTTTCCCACAAGCTTAACAGAAATGGAAAAAGAGAGAAGAGACACAGTAGGTGATGCCTTCAGATATGCAGAGATGCATACAGTATTGTCAGCGGTGTCAGCATCTCCACTGTAAATATTCTGAGCCTGAAGCGTAAATATTCGGCCCTCCAGAGCAGCCAGCAGCCCAGCACTGTGAGGAACTACAATCCAGAAGCATGAACCTGAGCCCCTTATCCACACCGCATTTGCCCCAGCAGGCTCCAGATTTCAAGTGAGCACCAAAGGTTAGCGTAAAACACCACAGCCCCACACCCTAGCCAGCATCCCGGTGGTGTATTTTATGTTAAAAATGTAGCTGGTGGATTTCAGAGTCTTGGATGAAATTATTTGTTCTATAGGTCTTCACATTTATAAGCACAAAGAGGGAAACAGCTGATAAATTACTGTTTTGCCTCAGAGTTGTATTATTCAAATATTGTTTTGTTCAAAGAAGTCAGTGCACAAAACTGACTTTGCCCGCAGTTCTGGGTGCTGCTGAGAGAGGAAAAAGATTAAACTGGGAAACAGTGATTCGTAAAAATCAAGTGTTCCCAGGAATGCACCAGCTTCAATTAATTTTAAGGTAGAAAATGTTCCAGGCTAAAGTGAAGGAGGGTATTCAGACAGTTCCTTCTTTCTTTTCTCAGTCAATAAGATTAACAAATGTCAAATCAGTTCTGAAAATCTTTTGAGAAATCAGCTGTACCATGGTAGAATTGCCAAATCACATAATCATGGCATGAAAAGTTTGGCTGAATCCTTGGTGAGGCTATATTTTTGCATATTCTACTACTAAGTTCTGACTGAGTTAATACTTGCATGCTTTGTAGTGCTCATCAGCACAAACTGAACCCTTTCTGGGGATGCACAGTAAAGAGATTTATCACCTGGCCATTTGTTTGGTGGGTTTAGGCCAAGCTCCTCAGGTACATTCTGCCAAAACACTGCCACGAATTTCCAAATGTCGTAGACAGGTGGTACCGACTCTGTGGCTCATCCACAGAAGCATTCTCTTTCAAAATGAATTTTAAAACATTTGGTAAATTTCTGTTTGATTCTCAGTGCAGGTGAAAGAGATGTTTGGTTATTCCAAGTCTCCAGCCTAGACATTTTTTAACCACAGGCAGCAAAGCCACTGAAACAGAGAGCTAATATGGTACAGAATAAAAAGATTAGGATCCCAGAAGGAGAGAGACTGAAAGTGGGGGAAAGCAATGTAAGAGAACATCTCCCTCTCAGGAAAGCGATATGAAAAAATTATGGACTACTACAGCTCCAGCAGTGGTAAACTACGCAGATATTCTGGATCTTTCTGCCTCACAGTTGTGAAGATACAATTAACCTATCTTCATAAAACCTCTGGGTTGGACTCCATATACACCAGTATTATATTTTGAGCAAACTAGTTCCTGTAAAGTTGCAAGAGACCAAAATATCCTTTTGCTTCATACATTTACATTTTTTTTTTCCTTTGCAAACTTTATAACAAAGTCTGGAGTGTTTTAGTTAGTAAATTTTATGCAATTTCTTACTTTAATTACAGCACCCCATCCTCAGTGACCTTTAGAACACTCCATTAATCACAGTGTAGCTGTTCACAAGCATTCTGAGTTGTTTCGTTTAGGTGAATATCCTTTGATTTTAATTTAAATGCAAACTTTAGCAAAATCCAAATAATAGTATATTATCATACAAGTAAAATTGTAAAAGAATGCTATTGGAAGTCCAATTGGAACCTAGTTTAGACCCAAAATATAAATAAAAGTGTCTATTTACCCTAATGAAAAAATCGAAGGGACTGAAGTTCTTAAATCACAAAGATAGATAAACCACAGATATTTTAATTTTTAATATATCTTTTTAAAAAAAGTATTAAAACTTCACATTCTTCTGCAAATCAGGAAAACACCAGTGACTTCATTACCATGATCTCAAGTTCTCATTAATAATATGTTAAATAACATTCCACACTAAAGCATGTAAACTCAAGCCTATTGGGAGAAGCATGTGCATGTTATATTGTACAGCGTGAGGCAATGGTACACTCGTTTCACCACCATGCACTGTTTTTCTAAAAAGTTTAAGTAAGGTATGTACCTATCCCATTGTGTAGCTTTCATACTATATGATGAAACCTAATGCAGTTCACATATTTCTTTGACTATTGTATTGAAATAATAAATATATCTTGTTTAAAAGGAACAAGGAAGAACATGAACACATACACACACACCCAGGCTCCTGCACACCCCCAAAGCAAATATTCACACACTACAGTGACAGCTGAATTATTCTGTGGTAGCAGATCATCTTTCTAGGCCTGATAGGTTTAAAGAGGAAGGCCTCTATAAATCACATATTGGCACTTTTGTAATGTCAATTGCTACAGGTAAAAATAACGGTGACTTTTCGTTAAGGTAAACTTCTAGAAGGTCTGACACCTTGTTGTTTGGTGGTGTGTTTTTTTTCTTTTCCCTGTAGCCGTGGATAGCTCACTGGCTATAGAAACTAGTGTGGTAATAAAAATCTTCTCACCTGACTTAAGAGTTGTGATTAATTAAACAAATACAAGTTTCCGCTTTATGATGAGAAGAATCTGACTCCAGATTCCACTGACTAGGTCTCTATTAGGCATAAGTCAATAGTTGTGTGAAGTGAATTAAAATCCAGATGTTTATACAATCAATTCCTCCATATGAATTAGTCATCCTAAGGTCCTTCCATCATCAGTGGAAACACACACCTTCTATGGCTTGATCAGCTGACATTTTAGATGCCTATTTAGGATGAAGTGCTGTCTAGGAAAGCCGCCTTTATTGCTAAAGGACTGAAAAAGGGAGTCTTTCATAAGCTCAGATGTAGATGTAGACATGGCAGGTGTCTAGATTTGGACTGGTGAATCCCATCTCAGGTGTTCAGCAGGTGATAGGCTTCCCCTCTGTGTCATTAGTAAATCTGTATTCGAGACCAAAGGATACCTTACTATTGAAAGTTGCTGTATTCAGCTTAAGTCGCTTTATTCGGGAGCATTAGTTATTTTTTAAAAATCTAATCCTTGGGGTTTTTGTGCATGAGAAAGGATGTTATTGCTAATATCTGGACCATATTCCATGTTGGGTATCTACATTTTAGAATAGATTCTGATTTGAATCCCTGGGTGTAGTCAGAAAAGTAAACTATATTAAAATGTATGCAGAGCATTAACAGGATAATATTAGTTTCAGAATATGAAAAAACAGAATGAAACTTAGTATTAAAGACTAAACTTGTCAGTCACCTAAATAAGTAGTCATATGCTGTGTCAGATATAATAGGCATCATTTGGCTGATGCTGTTGATCTACCACAGTGATATTTTGAAATGGAAAGCTATTAAACAAATAAGTGCATTGAAATTAGCGGTGTTCACAGCGTTGTAGTCAAAATTCTTCTGTATTTTCATGCTTGATCCTCCTAGTGGAAGTCATGTTTTGCCTTTCTAATTAAATATTTGGTTACCCAGAGCTGGCTTTATGCTTTGGAGAAAGCCAAACTCAAGTCACCAACTTTTTTAAAAGAAATTTTTCTATAATTTTGCTAAAAAGAAGTCTTAAATTTTCAGAAGGGGAACAACTGATTCTGAGCATCACAGTATATTGGAAAATAGACCAAATGTGCCTATAGTTAGGCAGATCCTGCCTGAGGAACTAGTCATTGTATAAGTGGATTCTGAGAAACTTTCTTCCTCTGCCTTTTGTTAAATGGGAGTTGGCTGACTAAAGTTATTTCTATGCCTTTTGGGCATTATTTTCAAAACAGAATTTCTAAAGTAAATTTCCTAAGTCTGTACCTTGGAATTTAAATGGGTATTCTAATTTTCAAAATATAACTGCACTTTTGAAGTCAAATAATTCATTAGGAGGGAAAAACAGGATTTACAGTTGGATGCTTAAGCAAAAAAAAAGGAAAAAACCTTCTTTTCAAGATTTTTTTTGGCCCTGCTCTGGCAGGGGGGTTGGACTAGATGATCTCCAGAGGTCCCTTCCAACCCTATGATTCTATGATTCTATGATTTTCAACACTACAAGAAAATATAACGTGATCTGGTTTTAAAAAGTGCTGTGTACCAAATAACTCCTTCAAAAGTCAGTGTCTGAAAGCAGTGGTTTACCTTCTTAACAGCATGAAGAACTTCAGAGGATCCAGAAGGGTTCCCAGACAATATATATGCATTTTGTCACCTTTCAACCCTATTCCTAGCACTGGATCTGGAAACTGCCAAACTGATCTTCAGTACAGATATTTATAGCCTCCCTTGCCGTTCTAATTTGTGTCTCCCAAGGACTTGCTTCCCTATTTCTGTTCCAATTCTGTCCCTGTTATTACTTCCTCACCATGCATGTTCCTGTGACATTGGTTTTACTAGAGAAGCTGGTTTTATCTTCTTATTGTCCAGAATAATTGGTATACACTCCAGTTGTGTAAGGGTTTCATCTGTTGTAATCTTAACGCAGCATCAAGGATAAAAAAACTATTGCCAAATTGACACATTCAAAGCTACATGTTGCTCCGTGAAATCTGTTTTTTTAAATTATTGTTTTTACACCTTTTCCTTTGCTTTAGGGATCCTTAGTCTTTTACAATACTCAAGTCATGATTTCATCTTTTTTTTTTTCACAATCAGAAAAATGAGGAATCTTTTTTTAACATAAGTTGTGATTTTTACATTATCACAGGAAAGGGAAAATAACAAATATGGTGAGACAAGATAAAATAACAAGAATTGGCAACACTGTGTTTGTCAACAGGATTGAAATGATGTTATGGTTATTGTTTTCTTTTGTAAAGATGATCTCTTCCTTCTTTTGTTTAACTTGTGTAGCAACCATCTAGCTTTGTTCAAGCTCGTCAGATCATTAGAACGGATGGTCTGGGCTTCCAAGGACTCAACAAAGGTCTTACTGCAACACTGGGCCGTCATGGAGTTTTTAACATGGTTTACTTTGGATTCTACTTCAATGTGAAAAACATTCTTCCAGTCAATAAAGTAAGTTCTTCATACAATGCAATAGACAAACAGATAAGAGGTTTGGCAATTTAACTAACCCTGTATTTTTCTGTGCAAAGCTGTGGCATTTAGTAATAAATATTGACTAACCTAGCTCTCTGTTTTGCAGAAATCTATAGCATTTTAATGGAAGAGAACCAAGGATTTGTACTTCTCTTTTAAGAAAAGCTGAGTATAAATAAAGTAGTCATGTTTCAATTCTTATTTTTATCAATTTCCCTTTATACCATGGTAGCAATGTAAAGAGGCAGAAACTGGCATACAGGTATGTTATGCTTATGTTAGGAACGTATGCACTTTTTTGTGTTAAACTGTCTTAGAAGAGGAAAATCAGTTTCTAGAACTTCTTCCAGTATTCGCAAAGCAAGTGGCTTGAGGAGATGGCAGAGCTGGAGCGCATAGGGTATTCTGGCCACCTACCGGGCCTATTTACTGAAAAGAGAGTTCAACCTAGTGTTGAAGGAGAACAGGGCAGATTTATCCATATGGGAGGGAGCCAGCCCAAAACAGGATTTACAGGGTCATGCACTGGGGATTATAGAGTTTGTAATTTAAAAAAAAATATCTTTATAACTGTAATCTCACTTGAAGCAATTTTATTTGATAGTCTTATATTCCTTTACATAACAAAAGAAAAATTTCCCTTTACAACAAAGGATAAACATGGTAATACTGGCAACTTTCTTAATGACTGTGTGAGCAACAGCTAATGGTTTATTAATGACTCCAGTACGTTACTTACTGAACTGTGTTTTCACTAATGTGATTTTTAGATGATGACAGTTAAACAGTCACAGGTGTAATATGTAGTGATACTCACATAAGAAGCTGCAGTTTACATCAAAAGGGATCAGTTTCTGTTCCCAGATGAAGTAACACCTCTTTTTTTTCTGCACTTCTGAGTAGCCTGGTATTTTTGTTGGCAACATTGTGTAAATGGAGTAAAGCTCCACTTCTTATTTGCAGATCATTACAGTAAATTGAATTGTTCAAGAGCAGCTAAGCCACAAGTTTCTACAAGTTTCTTTTGGTGCGTTTAAGCATACTTTACAATGTGCTTTAATCACACATTCTAAAAAGTCAAGGCACATATAGAATATCAAGAATAGCTTGATACTGAAATAGGAGTAAACAGGTTTATGCTGCTCAAAAGATGAAAAAATTATAATCATGATGCAGAACATTCAGGATCATATGGAGGTAAGGACAAAGAAGCTTGTGTGCAACTTCTATGGAAATCCCAAAGTGTTCTTGTATAGCCCCCCAAAAATAGTAATATTTTTTGGCATAAGCATGTTTTCCTAGCATTTCAGATTTTTAAAAAATGGAAAAAAATACTGCATGATTAGAAAGATTCAGAGCTTTATTATCTGAGAGAAATTAGTGCTTTATGCAGATTTGGTATGATACAGAGAATTGTTAACATCTACTACATAGATTTAAACACATCTAGACAATGAAAGAGAAATTACTTCGATGGTGTCAGCCAGTGGTCCAGCGGTCCTGTACATACTGTCAAAAGCAAAAGGCAATTTAATCAATGTAGGATTAGATTGCATTAACTGCAAAAAAGTGGAGAGGTTTGCTTTGCACTTGACCAGTGCAAAGTGGCTGGCCCGGTGGCTTGCACAGTGGCCACATCTGTGCTAGTAAATCAAGCAGCATCACTGAAACTCAGTCATCTGTGCTGTTAAATGTTCCCTGGCACAGCTTTGGCCCAGGCCAGCCAACACTGTTCCTGGGTATGGCTTAGGAGCTAGCACAGACGAGGAACCATTCCTAATAGGCAGGTTTCATGCAGCCAGTCTGTTTTGGATGGTAATAGCATTTAATAGTGCTAATAAAGTTAATAGGACTCTCTAGGCCAGTTGGCATCGGTGCCATAGACAGTTCTGCACATAGAGATATAGCCAATAATTCTGATCAAGCTCTTAGTAAAATCAATGCAAATCTTAACCTGAATTTAACAGGGTACAGATCAGGCAGGCCTCATCTGGCTTGTGTTAGCTAATAGTATGTCTCAGGAGTTTGCATGCATTGAACTTCAGTGACTGGAAAATAAGAGTATTCAACAATATTTTGCGATCTGTGACTTAAAACTCTTCTGTCAGTAGGCAGGTACTAGAAGCTAAGAGTTATCCAACCTTACAAGGAATTTGATAGAAGCTGTTTTGCAGTTAGTCTGAAAAATATTAGACAGTTGTAACTTTTCAAGATTACTGACATACTTGCTTTCATTAAAAAACCTAATTTGTTCGCTTTATATATTTTGCCAGAAGAGAAAATCTTAAAGGCAGTCCTGTGATATTGACAAACATATAAAAATTGTGAAATAAGAATACTACACTTTTGAAATAATGTTGGCTCTTGACTATGTATCTGCTGTTCACCATCTGTAACGTAAGTGGAAAAATGTATGGAAATGTCCGTTTGAGCCTTTTAGCTGTCAACAGTGCTAAACTGTGCATTAAATTTGCATCCCAATTAAGGATGTTTGCAGCTTATTTTGCCAAAAACAATAAACCTTTTATGTTGAGTGGTCAAGTGATATAAATGACATGTGTGGGTTGTAAATGTTCGTAATGAATAATTTTTCATATGTTCAGTCTATTCTGCTAAACAGACCATTTACAGCCAACCTCATGGTCTGTTTACTGAAAATGGAATAAGCCAGACTTGTTTCAATTGCCACTAATGTATCAACCATAGAGCATTAACAGCTATGCATCTGTACTAGCAATCAAATTAGTCTGCAAATTTATATCGTCTCAGTTTTATAGCACCTGCTTTTATAGCACATTTCATAGGCGTCCAGCAGCTCACGCTTTTCAATTTTTTATCATAGTTAGGTTTGATGGTGAACACTAGTTTCATTAAAACCTTTGCTCACTACCACCTCCAAGTGGCTATCGTATTTTTTTTAACAGGATGAAATTTCCTCGCTGGCTGTTAAAAGCCCCCTTTGAAACGTGGCCAACTGCAAAACTCATTTCAAGCCAGGCACTGCCTGCGCCGGCTGCCACAGATGTGCCTCCTGGTAAAAGGGTGGCTGCATCAGAGAGTGGGAGCTGAGCAGAGTGTTTTTTTGCCAGAGGAAGGGCTCTAAAATTCCACAGACAAAAAAGAAGAGATGGAAAACCAAAACAGTCTGTTCAGCTTGGTGAATAAATTAGATATCAGACAACAATTTTATTTTTAGTTGTTTTCAGATCTATGCCAACATAGAAGCTGTATGTAGCAACAGACACTGAAAAGGGCATATGGTACAACACAGTTGGAAAAATAGTAAACTCAGATGATTTAGAAGACTGGATCAGAGTGAAATAGAATAACCTCAGAGCTAGCATCCAAGCTCAGATTTCAGGATGACCTGCGAAGTGGAAAAAATAAATGGCAGCGTTGTATCCAGTACGATGTTACAAGCCACCCATTGATCAGTCTCCAATGGGAGGTGTCCTATTGGCTGTGGAAACCAGAGTGTGTGTTGTTTAAAGATTTCAGCCTAGTCCATCATCACCAAAAGATGTTGCATCAAAGGAGGAGAGTCTGTTTCTACCTCAAATGCTTCTGTACTGTGGTATTCCTGTAGGCAAGATAAAAATTTTCAGGAGAGGAATATTCTATCAAAATAAAAACATGAAGAAATAAAAAAAATTTCTTCCATTTTCCCACAGAAATCAGGATAATGCTGAAACTGATAATTGGTTTCAAACTTAACTGGCAGAGAGGTAGTCTTAAAATATCTAAATTCTTGCGAGACATACAAATAATCATTTAAAGGGAAAAGAGATCCTACAAGTGCATCTTATGAGTGTCTCAGGTGAGGGAAATTTTCAGAGGGAACTTATGCCTTATTAAACACCGAATTCCAGGGGAAAAAGCTCATGTAAGCCTTAGTCTGAGCTTGTTCTTTGGTACAGCTGCTTGGTTTAAGACTAATGAAGTCCCAGCCTTGCCCTATAGGTCCAAAAGTTTATAGAAAAAGAGTAATAAGTAAATAAATAATAGATAAAATGCTACTTATAAATCTGGAGTAAGATTAATAATTTTATCAGGAAATTGTATTGTGAGAAAAATAATCACTGAGAGGATTGCAAACTGTTTGAAAAAATATATATATAACCTGTACAGAAGACAGCCATGTCATTCTGGAGACTAGCCAGAACATTCATCCTAGTGGCTGTCATTCATCTTCTTAAGCTGTCATACATCTGACAGGTGGATTTTAAAAACTGAAATGAATGTCTGCTCTCAAGAAGGAATCTGAGACAATACCAGTGTGAAAAAGCACATTCAATTCAAACAAAGTGCAGCTGTGACTATGCATTTTGGAATGCCTTTCCTGATCATCAATATGGTTATTGTAGTTATAATTTCAGCATTTCTTATGTGTCTTGACAGAGATCAGGCCTTCATTGTACTAATCAGACAGCAAGCTATAGTTTACAATAAGAAGTTTATTATGTAAAGGCATGAGATGGACAGAAGTTCAGGGTCAATAAAACTATGAAGCTGCTCCTTAAACTGTGGTCTAATCTTGATTAAGTTACAAACAAAAATTATTAATATTCTTTGAAAGAATCAAAGCATGATATCACAACAGTGACAAGACTCAGTTTCATCTTTTAATTTTTACCCTTTCTGGAGCCTTGCAGTGAGTCTACATCATTTTCTCCTCTTTACTGTTGATTTCTGATGGGATTTTCCATGCCTTCAACCCATCTGATCACATCTGTACCAGCCTCTCCCTCTCAAAGAGTAGAATTGACAACCTTTCTTCCCAGCTCACTTCTGGGACTCAGCAGGAAGACCCAGACCCTACCTCTTCTCTACGTTCTGGCTCAGTGTTTGTGTTTAAAGCAACTTGTTTGAGATTTTCATCTGTTCCTTGTTACTTTCTTGTGAGCTATCTCCCACCTTGCCTCTCTCTGAATATACCCTTTCTCTTCTGTCTTGGAAGCTCCCCTTCCTCAGACCACATGTTCCTTTTCTTCCACTGTCTGTTGCTGCAGGAATCTTCTTTTAGTGATTAAAACCAATTATCAGGCTGGCTAAAGCAGTTTCTTACAGCCTAGGTCAAGTTTTGTGGCACCTCTTAACTCACCACAGAAGTTCCTATGCTATTACACTTCACTGTAGCCAAAAAGGCCAAGAAGAAACGCTACCTGCCTTATTCCTGGCCTATCGCCCTCTTCTGCCCCATAATTTCTAGGTATACCAGGCAGAACTAGAGCTGGCCAAAACAAATCCTTGTCTTTTAAAGCCCTTCTCATCACACACAGGGAGGTGGAACATACAGTGCAAAGCTTCTGAGATCCATTTCTGGCTTTCTCTGTTGACCTGTTACGTGACCTTGAGCAAATGTTATTAAATTTAGCAGCAATTTCAAATACCTTCTGGCACTTTTGTGCCAAGATTAACTCATGTATAAAACTAATATTATGACTAACATTTTCAAAAGAGTTTAAGAAACTTAATGCAAGTATTCCACTCTAAGTAGCAGTTTTGGGCTAACTTCAGTAGGCTACTTTGCAGATACCAATGTCAACCATTATTCTATTATTATTATTTATTCTTCATGCAAGTTGACAGGAAATGGCGTTCTTTTTATCCAGTAAGCATTATTCTTTTACAGTGGACTTATCTACAAGGTGCTCAGAAGTACTAAAAAATATTTATAAAATATTCTTTCTCATAGAATATATACCTTCATCAACTGGGAAAACAAACAAGCAAACAAACAAACAAACACCAGTGATCTCAAGGCAAACATCCCAATACTGAAGCAAACAAACATCTAAAAATAGCTTCAGTTAGACAAATTAATACTTATTGATCTTTTTATTTTATTGGCTTTGTATAAATTTCTTTGCGATACATTCTGCCACTTTTACTCAGACTGAACAGGGCCTCACAAGGGAAAAACAAGTATTGTTCCTGAGTCAGGTTTCTAAACACTCAAGCATGTTGGTAGACCGACCGTCCACATTATCTATTTCTGGTGACTTCAAGCAACCAATCTTAGGGACTTTGAGGTGTTCCTTTGAAGGTACCTACTTCTCTCCGCTGCATATGTGAGTGTGGTGTCCTACCTTTGAACTCTTGGATTGCACCTGAGTGTCTACATCAGTGCAAGTATGTCTACTATGGTGAGTCATTATCTATTATAAAATGATTTTTTGAGGAAGGTGATTCAGCCCCTCTACTAGACTCTGGTGAGACCCCACCTGGAGTGCTGTGTCCAGCTTTGGAGTTCTCAGCACAAGAAGGACATGGACCTGTTGGAGCAAGCCCAGAGGAGGTCCATGAGGATGATCAAAGGGCTGGAGCACCTCTCCTATGAAGACAGGCTGAGACAATTGGGGTTGTTCAGCCTGGAGAAGAGAAAGCTTCAGGGAGACCTTATAGTGGCTTTCCAGCACCTAAAGGAGGCCTACAGGAAAGATGGAGAAGGACTTTTTATTAGGGACTGTTGTGACAGGATGAGGAATAATGGTTTTAAGCTGAAAGAGGGTAGATTTAGATTAGATATTAGGAAGAAATTCTTTACTCTGAGGGTGGTGAGACACTAGAATGGGTTGCCCAGAGAAGTTGGGAATGACTCCTCCCTGAAGGTGTTCAAGGCCAGTTTGGATGTGGTCTAGTGGGAGGTGTCTCTGCCCATGGCAGGGGGGTTGGAACTGAATGACCTTCAAAGTCGCTTCCAACTGTAACCATTCTATGATTCTATGTTTCTGAAAAAAATAAATTCTCTGAGTTCCAAGCATACGTGCATTTACCAAAAGGTTATTTCATTGCTGGATTAATGTTTATGCTGCTTATTGAATTAAGTGACTTTCCCTCAGTATGGGTAAAGATAGTCTGGAAGCTTTAGACTGACATCAAAGATTTAAACAGACGTTTTGACAAAGTGCCCAGCAAATAAACAAGTGAATAAACAAGTGGTAGGGAAAGGAAAGCTCCAGGGCTTTGGAAACTGAAACTGATAAATTAAAACTGTCTCCAGTGGGTGACACTCTTGTACATGGGTGTGTTTGTGGTCGATTTTGGGCTAGAATTTTCTGTTGCTATAAATTATGGAATATAAAGGAAGGAATTAAGCAGCATATGATTCAGGAGGAACTTATGGAGTCTCCATTTTTTAAAAAATGTTGTGATAGGAGTAGCAAAGTATAAAAAGCAGCGAGATAACATCTCAAATTTCTTTCTTACAGAGAAAGCAGGGAAATCCAGCAGGATGTGCATAGTTGTGGCATTTATTAGTGATGCCTGCTTCTCTTTTTATGTTTAATTGCTGCTGATGCTTACAGGGCAGGGACTCAGGTGTACAGGAAATGTGAAGAGCATGGTGAAAAGGTGAGATGATCACACATTACGTTATCCAGCCATGCCAAAGTTATTCCATTATGAATAAGCAAACTGGTATTTCACTTCCTTGTGGTATAGTGTACTGTGGCGTGGCACCATCTAAAATCAAGTTTCTGTTCTGTATTTTCTACTCATACTGCAGAAAAATTACCTTTGCCTAAGAACAGAATTCATACATGGTTTTCCTCCAGCTCTGCCATTTATGAAAGCAAAAGGAGCTTGTCAGAATCTCTTCTTCTAATGTACCAAATACGAAACATATTCAGTCAGTGAACTCATGGTGCAGAAGTTAGTGACAATAACGTGATGATAACTGCCTCTGCTAGCCAGTTGCAGCGTTAGCACTAGGCAGATATGTTATCCTCATCTTGCCTTTCATAGGGTCCTACACTGTTATGGTTATTTTGGCATTGTCCATGGGATAGGAAAAGTTCAGATTTCGGTATAAAAAGAAAAGCACCGCTTCCTGATAGCACCAACTTGCCCCTGCGTTATAGACAGCCAATGTTCCTTTGTCCATGTGAGCAGAGACAATAAATTATGTTTGGGAATCTCTGTTTCTCACTTGGAAGCAGTAGCACAGTAAAAAGCCACGATGCTGTGCTTTTAGAAAAAAATAACCTTTTAATTATTGCTAAATTCATTTTGAACATATACAAATTAAATGATCCAGACATTACAGTGACGATTACCACAAAAACCTTTCCTGTGAGACATGTAATAAAAAAAATCAAGTTATATCGCCAAGCTAGTGTATACCATAGCACATTTGGTTAGAATCCAGTTTTGTGAATGAGCAAAATGCTACCTTTCAACATTTTCTGTGTCGCAAATACTGGAAGAGAAATAAAGCAGTCTGTGGTCTTTTCCCTTTAGTGATGCTGGTGCGGTGTCTGGTTGCACTCACTTAATCGGACATCCACTATATCCTATACTCTGTGGCACCCTCAAACACAAAGCAGGCAACGCTGGCATTAGGATTCACCAAAAGTGTTCAATCCTTCAAATAGAAGAGATTTGTCAAGAGCACCAAGGCTTGAAATTCAGTGCTTAACAAGTAAATATATCTGCCTGACACGTGGTGCCTAGCCCAGAGGGCAGCCCACTGTGCTTGGTGCTATGGAAAAAAGTGTCCTTGTGCCAAATTGCTTGACAAAAGATATTTCAGACCATTCTGGACTATGAAAAGCCAATGAGGCAGTGGTAGCGTCCTCACTGCAGCCTGGTTTGAGGAGGTTAATACAATCTGGAATAGTACTTAGCTCTCAGGTGTGGGTGTAATCACACGTCTGCTGCCTGGAGGTAGGTAGGCACCATGCTGGAACGGGACAGCCATACTGCTGGCCCTCAAACTTCAAAAGGGGTCCTTTTTTCTTCTCTAGATATCAGAAATACTGGCTTTATTTTATCTGCATTCAAGCCACTATCAGGAGGTACAGAATAAACAGAAATTTTCTGCTAAGCTTTTTGCTAATAAAGTCTTGCAGTTCTTTGTGTAGCACAAGCCATTCTGATTTTTAAAAGGTATTGCCAGTATGTTTCATGTTTTGTGAAATCAAGGTGTTAAGTTTTTCTGCAAGTAATAAAAAGCCCTGTTGATTTTGATGTTTCTCTCTAAACACCTGTATGGACTTTGTCCAATGCATATCATGGAAGTTTTAATTTATGTTTCTTGTTGCTAATCTGGAAAGGAAAACTTCTTCATTGTTTCCTTTTTCAGTCACAAACGTACAGATTTAGGAAACAAAGAACTCTTTCATTTTAATATTGTGATGATGTTATAACATGGCAAGATCATTTGTTATTTTACTGATTGTTTTCTATAATTAAATTACCTTCATGAAAAAAAATGGAACTGCATATATAGAGCCTGATACAGCTAAAAATTGTCCTCGTGGTTGAAGACCAACAGCAAATAATATCTGTGCATAGTAAATGCACTGGAACCCTCTTCCATGTGACTTCCACTACTTAGAGAAATAGTATTAAACTTGATTCCAGAGACTTTAACTCACAGATAAACTCTGAATTCTTTAATGTCATAGAAAATGCCAAGGTAGGAGGTCTTTCTAAAAGACCAAATGAACAGCGAGCGAGCAAAGAAGGTTTTAGATGCACTTCTAACCTGCTTGTAACTTTTCCCGTGAATATAGAGTCGGGTTCAGAAACAATCTGTTGTAAATTCTTCAGCCAATTAGCTGAGTGAGTTACCACCGTTTATAATGCGCAGAACGTGGAGGCTCTTTTGCAGTTGCGCCGAGTTGGATTGTTAATAACAGGAAGCTAGCACTTCTCAGTACAGTGGATCAGCTACATGTGAAAATAAATGTAAAAAACCTGGAGGGGAATGGCAGCAGACTGAGATTAGCCTTTATTTAATTTAGCATTTGGGGGTCCAACACACAAATGAGCGTTTTAGTAGGCTTCATGGTGGAAGTTGCTGTCATTTGTAAAATATTCTGGCCAATTAGCTAATAGTGTGCTTGGATTTCTCCTGTTTTGATACAGTAATACTAAGTACATTGTGAAGCCCAATTATACAAATCATCCCCATATGCCATACCAGTCTTTCTTTATGAACTGTGTTTATAAATCCTGTGTGAGGAAATGTGTACTTCAGCAATTTAGACCATGTGTAAAAACATAGCCAATAGGATTGTCAAGAAAACAAGTTCCAGCATAGGAAATCCTAATGTGTTCCGCTAAAATAACACGAGTGTGTTGTGTTGTGTGAGTTTTCTGATTAAATACATATTACTTTATAGTGCTTAACCTGCACAGGTCCTTCCATTTCTCTTTTTCTTCTTTCTCTCTTTTTTTGTAGGATCCAAATTTGGAGTTTTTGAGGAAATTTGGAATTGGGCTAGTCTCAGGAACAATAGCCTCAATTATTAACATTCCTTTTGATGTTGCAAAAAGTAGGATTCAAGGACCACAGCCAGTTCCTGGAGAGATCAAGTACAGAACCTGTTTTAAAACTATGGCAACAGTCTATAAAGAGGAAGGGTAAAACATTCTTATTTTAATAAATGTCCAGACCCCTGTTTTAGTTCATATGGGTCCATAAAACCATGTTGTTATATTTCAGATTTGACGAGGACCATTAAACCACCCTGAATTCACATATCAAAAGAGCACAATGTAACAATTTGAAAATGTATTTTTAGAATTACAAGGAGATTTCCTCCTACTCCGTGTGAACTTTTCCAAAAGACTTATGAGATGATTATTGGGTTGTCAAAGTTTATGTTTGACAAGTAAATGCTTGGTATATCTCCTATGTAATTTTTTTGAACTCTTCATTTTGTAAAAGGAAAATATCAACAGAAAACAGAGTATTTCCCAAATTAATCTAATTGTAATTATAAAGAGCTCTGTACCTTTAAAACGACTGCTGAAATAATTAAATTGGGGGCAGTTTCTTGTGGCAATACCGTTTTTCCAACTTTTTAAAATATTTCTCAAGTGGGGACTGAGTTGTAGCTTTGATATTCAATTATAGCAGTCATTTTGTCCATGTATGCAGCTGTTGTTAACAGACTTGTCTTGAAAGTAAAACCATCTCACTGATTAAAGTCATACTTCTGATTGGCTAGGCTCACAACGTAGCTTTTGTGACTGAACATTGATTAACTTTTTCTCTTCATCTGATCTGCCTCTGTAAAATGTTAAAATCCAGATACTGCCTGCTATTGAACGTGTGTAATTTCAAATAATTGCTTCTAAGTGCTCTGCCAGCATTTTAACAAACACATGCTAAAATTCCATTCTTCTTTTAGAGCAAGAATATTGTTTGAAATGTTTTGTTTGTTTTTCTTCTGCTGCAGATTTCTGGCTCTGTACAAAGGCTTGGTTCCCAAGATCATGAGGCTCGGTCCAGGTAATTTTCCCTCTGTCATTTCTGTATTGCTTTTGTTCTTGCTTTCTATTCCCGTTTTCAGTTTCTTGACAAAATGTAGTATGCATCAGTCAAATAAGTGAAACAGTGTACCAGAAATCATCAAAATCTCTTTCACTTTTGAATGGTATCTTTTCGCAATAGCATAGTCTAATAGTATCATAGATGGATTTGGCTAAATATGTGTCTAAAAAAATAATTTGCACATACACGTCAGATGACTGACGATCCAAATAACTGTTGGCTTGTGCAATCACTTATTTGTGGACAAGCCAAAGTGCATCCATGCAAATGCCAGAACTGTGAAACCTTTGGAAGCATTTCTTAAAGCTTCCTATTCCTTCTAATGTGATTTTTTGTTTTCATTACGACTATTCTGTACCTATGTAAAGTCACCTCAAAATGCAGGTTCGAGTCTCTCCAATATAAATGCTCTCAACTAGTCAAGGCACAGCCCAAGCGTATCAAATTCCAGTTACTTTCTTCTTCTGTGCTCTGCGGGGGCTGTAAAGAACACACACGAAAAGGCTGATAGCATGAGCTGGGAAGAGACTGGCGTGACCCTAGAAGGCTCAGAAGACAAGGATAGCTTAAAACTGGGTTTCGAGCTTAAAAACTCCTCCTCAACTAGTCGTTACTCCAAATGAGGCAGCACAGTGGTAGAGAGCTAGATCTTCTGCAACTTTTAGGCTGTTTTTCCCTGGCTGGTTTTGGTTAGTCATGAAAGCAAAGCACTAGGCCCTTAGACTTTGCCAGCCCACAGAGGCAGCCTGTGTCAAAAAGAGCAGAAGCCCCAATTTAAACAGTATCCCATGCCCATGAAATTGTATTTCCAATTGTGCAAGGTGATTTAATAGGCAAGAACACACATGGTTAAAAGCAAGCAGGTACAGAGTCTGTTCTGCAGTATAAAGGAGGCATTAGGTTCGTCTGTAAATGTTTGCATATCCAATCCGTCTGGCTGAGTGCTCGACCATGCCTGGTTATTGTGCAGGGTAAAGGAAGAAGGTGGGGAGGGGAAACAAGGCAGCTAGGGAGAACTCTGGAGCTAAAAGCCTTTTCCTTCATACTCCAAAGATACTAGATTACATACAGGACAAAGAGAAGGCAGGGTTTCGCTTCCCCAGTACACGTTAGCACAGCAGATTTTGGAAGAAAATTTTCCATCTTACAAATGACTTTGCGTTCTGGCCCAGATCTAGCAAGTCAGTTAAGTGTGGACTTCGTTTTAAACACTGCTGCAGTCCCATTGACTGATACAAAGATTTGGCTTTCCGATGAAACAATAATGCAATCTTTATTGTGACTGTGAAGGTAATTCCTTCTTTCAACATGTGAATGTTTTCAGGAAAAGAGATACGCAAACAGGTCACACGGTATAAGAATTGGAATCAGCCTTGATTTGAGTTCAAATCACATCATAGACATTGTGTCTATGAGCTGTTTGTTGGTCAAAGCCTTTTGCAAACTTGTGCTCTGTCTAGCTGTCTGGGAGTTGCTGTTCATAGAGGATTTTGAGTTTGATGATGGTTCGTTAGGATAAATAACATGGGGAAACTCATGTGGTCATTCTGTGTGCCTGATTGTCTGAGCCCATCCCATCTACCCAGAAAGGTCAGACAGTTTAGCAGAAGAGGTGCCACCTCTAACCTGCTAACTGAGCCGACAGGTGAAGGCAAAGGAAAGAAAATATTTGTGCCCCCGTGCTGGCACCCACAAGTAGCGCATTGTAACAGACTTTTACTCCTGCAGCCTGCCATCTGATTCTCTTTGCCCACCTTCTCTGACTAGAAGCTTCTCTATATGCTTAGTTACACATATACACCTTCTGAAACGTTTCCTTCTTTAGCTCATACAGCAATTACAGGCCAGTTACAGAAGGGCTTTAGTCTGGCTTCACTAACAGTAAAGATCCTTTATGGCATTCAAGCTAGGATTTTATACTGTTACCAGTTCTAGCAAATAATGACATTTCATCAGATCAGAAACTTCGCCTATAGATTCACAGCCAGGTACAGGCACAGGAAGATTATACTCACTTCAATACTGTGGTCTTCTGCTTTAGACATGGTAAACAAACAGTTGAAAACCTTTCTTAGATCTTACCTGGCAGCACTTTCATCACCCTCGTGATGAATTTTTGTCATTCCACCACTCAAGTTGCTTTTTCATTGGCCAAATCTAACTCTAAACAAGCACACAAAAACAGGCATATTCAGATGACAAGCTTCACTTGTAAAAGAACAAAGAAAAATATTAATCTTTAAAAAATTTTAGGCAAAATCACACTGAGGGTGATTTTGATTTAATATTCAAGCTTTTCACAACAACTTCATGGTCTAATATTAAGTAAAATTGGAATGGTTTAAGAAATGGTGAATTTTTAATTAATTAGGATATTAGTGGAATTATCCATTTTGCAAATAAGGCTTTGCCATATCCTGGTTTAGATTACACACTACAAATGCTCTGCAAAATCTTAAAAATACTGAATTTTGTACCTAGTAAAATAATATCTTTTCTTCCAGGTGGTGCAGTGATGCTTTTGGTTTACGAATACGTCTATGCATGGCTTCAAGACACAGTCAACCACAAGTAATGCTTCTGAAAAATTTACTTTTTAAAATTATGTGCATTCTAAAACACACTTCAGTAAAGTAAAAGTGATTCTCATCCTTTATGGTGCTGAATGCCCTCAGATTGCACTGATGTTAATACAGTTCAAAACAAATTTGGCCTTCAGGTCCTGATCCAAGAAAACATTTAAGGGCATGCTTTTCTGTAAGTGCGTAAGTAAATAGCACAGTTGATATTTGTAATTGTTTTACTGGATCAAGAGAAAATATAAAGGAGACATATGAACAAGTTAGTTTTTCAAGGACAAACTGAAAAGTTTGGACACTGAATTATACTATGTAGTCAATATACTTTTTTAAAAATTGAAAAAAATTGAAAAATTAAAAAAAAAAAAGCTGAAATGGCAAGATAATGACTTTTGGGGGATTTTGAAGAAAAAAAAAAGGAAATAATCCTGTGGGGCCAGATACTAAGTAGTGTAAAGTGACAGCTCCACTGTCTCCAGGTTAAACACATGACCCAAACTCTGCAAACTCTTGTGTCACTCTTGGGTCCAGTTTTAATTCAGTCCAGTACGATTTCAACATTGATAGAACTGCATACCTTGCAATTGATGAAAGTTTCTGTATCACCCCATACCACATTCGCACTGTTAACTTGAAATGTTATTCCTCTTAAGGAGGTACAAACCTTTTTCCCAGCAGTCCTAAAGAAATATCTTTCCAGATTGTTCCTTGAAAATGAGAGTTCACATGTGAAGTCTCGTCTCACAACTGTTTTTAATGCAATAGAAAAGCAACAAAAAGCTAAAAATATAAATGCATTCTCAGCACTTTCAAGGATGCTTGTACTGACATGCTCAATAAACCTCTCTTTTGTTTAAATTGGACATCAGCAACTTCTCATACCTATGCTACTTCATAGATAAAATCAATAAAATTAGCTCTCTTACAGTTTATAATTTTAGAGCAAATGTTCCTTATTGTTGCTTTTCATTATCGGTACTTAGCCAAAGAGAAGACACTACTAAGATAATTTCAAAAATTAAAAGCAAAATGCTTTATAATTAGTCTTTTATTAATTTAGAGCATTCAAAATATAAAAATAAAAGGCTTTAAACATACTGTATATACATATATAGCCTTTGGGTTTACATCCTTTCCCACATGATTTTTTTTCAGTTAATAGCTCAGCCTGATCTTTGGTAAGAAGAGAACCATTAGAAAGCAGAAAAAACAGCATTGTTTTAGGAAACAAACCCATGAGCGTGCCAGCCCAATCCCCCATCACTCCTGGTGTAATATGGGGTCTCATTCAGTTTTATACCACAGGTCTTCTCTACCGGCACCATGAAAACACAGTGGGGCTGTCACAGAAGGAAGTATTAGGCTTCACTGATTCCTTTGAAAACATTTGTCACTCTAGGAATGGAGGGCAGGCTTTTTGGATTAAAAACTTAAATTCTGCATTCACATATACTGCATATTTCCCAAATTAATCCATTCATCTTAGTCAGCTCACTCCAGATTTATACCCCTGTACCTGACAGCAGCAGTTTACCCTTGTTTATTATTTTAATTTTTATTTTAAAAATCCCTTTTCCTCCTTTGTTTATTGTAAAGTGTCTTAAAGTTGTGTGGCTAATAAGCTACCATATTGTGGTTTTCAGTTTACCCATGAGTATAAGCAGGGAAAAAAGTCCTTGGGCAAAGGAGTATTCTGCATCGTGGAATTTAAAAAAAAAAAAAAATTGTTGAGAAAACTCACACCAAAAAAAAATCCATCACAAGCACTTCACCAAGAGCCAAGGCCAGGTACCTTTGCTGACTTGGAGCAACAGTTTCTGCACGCAGCCCCGCTGGCTTTCCACCTGGGGGTAAGGTATTATATACAACAGGCAGCTGCACAAAGAGTTGTACCTAAACAAACACGAATAAAAATGGTCCATGATAGTGTATTCCCACATGAGGAATACTTAGCATCATGTCTTGTCCTTGCTTTATAAATTATCCCAATTTAGCTGAAGACAAGATAATGCAATTAACTGATACAAGCTAAGGCTCTGTCTCCCCAGGTATCTCCCAAAACACACTAAAGCCTCATGGGAATGCCAGAAAAGATGACTTTTATTCCAGAAATGATGTCTTGTTGCTCGGGAAAAATTTGAAAACTTTTAAGATAAGCACACCTTGTTACAGGCTCGTGAATTCTTGCAGCTCGAAAAGATGTGCTATGGGAGGCTGCCTTTCTTTTTTTTCAAGTTTTTTTCCTTTGATGTACCTTGTTTGTGCTGTATGGGTAACAACAGGTAGATTTACTCAGTAATTCTATCATCCAGTAAAACAACAAGGTTGAAAGCTAAAATCCTGTTGCCAAATTAATCACTTATTGACTCATGATCTTTTTCTTATCTCTTTTTTTTGTCCATTTTATTTTTAGTGAAGACCTTGTGTAGAATTAAAACGGCTTCTTTTTCATGGTATTAAGGCTCATCTTATTTCAGCTACAGCTGCATAAAGGCAGAATAACATCCGTCATGTTACTAACAGTGTGGCAGAGTGGAAATGCACTTGTGTGCACGCTACCTTTAGTGGTTGCAAAGAAACATTCTTTAAAAAGTATTCTACTGAATAACAAGGGTTTCGGCATCTCACTAAAACTAAACAGCTGTATAATGCCTCTGAGGCTGAAGAATACGGGATCAGATCTGAGATCAGATCTTTCTTTCCTTGGGGCCATAATACAATACCTGTGTTCTTTATAGAAATACAGTAACTAAGGTGGCAGCAGCCAGTTGAGTCCATCTATATTTCAGTGGATGTACTGTACATAACGTACATAATGGTTATTTAGATTATTATGAAAATTTACCCACAGCTGTCTTGATGATGAAATCTGGAAATGCACAAAGAGGGGACTGTATTTTAAGATGGGACTGTATTTTACCTTCCCACTTAATGAATGTTTAATAAGGTATGCAGATAGAGCAATATCTGAAGAATGAAGCTTTCTCCTCTGTTCTAAATATCTCTAGTGTAATTTAGGTTTTTGCACAACTTTTATAAAAAGTATACAATATATTAATGTTCTATGAAGGATATGAAATGTCACACCAGGCTTTTTTTTTTTCCCATGGTCATATTCTGAACATACCTACAGCATGTGGAAAGCATTCTGGAATAATAGTCAGAACTTTATTATTGCCCAAGGAAAACAAGTAAATTTTCAAAGATCAGAATGTTAGCTTTCTTGGGATTAAAGTAAAATAACTGGCACAGAGTACTTGCCACTGGATACAGAAATGTAGAAAGGGAATTTGTTAATATTAAATAATATCTGTGTTTGTAGCACCACCACCAGTATACCTATAAGGGAAAAAAATGCTTCAGAACAACAATGTAAACTTTACCAAGAGCCGTATTTTACATTCATTAAAGCAGAAATTAAAGACAACTTCCTCTTAAAAAAAATACAACATAATCTCAGGGATGAAAATGCTGGACACAAGTGAGCCGACAATGAGGGTACAATTCCGTTTCTCAGTGGGTTTGTTGACTGACATGGCTTTGTAAGTGTCTCTGCACACGTTGCACACTGACAGCATTTTCCTCTACAGTTTTCGGTTTTGTTCAGATATTTTCCATCCATTTCTGTTTGTACACTTCACACACACGTGGTGTTTCATGAATCTGGGAGGCTGGGTATAGCTGGGGAGAGTTACTTGCCTGGATTTCTGCTTTTGAATCTTCTGCTAAAGAGATAACTGTATGTATTTCATGAAATGCCAAAGCCTCCACTGTAGGCACAAAAACACAGTGATAAAAAAATTTACCTAAACCTCATCACCTGCAGCTATCACCCCACCATGCAAAGACACAGAAAATAGCTAGAAAGTCACCTTTTTAACTTCAAAAAAAAGAAGTAGAAATAAATGTACTGGAAGATGAAAACAAATGCTGTCAAAAGCCTATATTTACAAATAGATAAAAACACAAAGGTGTTACTACTGCCTGATGATGGCAACATGTCAGAAGAATCCGAGAGATGCCTATTGCCGTGGTTCTATATTTGATTACCAAAACAACCAAAAACTGATCTCTTAATAGCAGTGGACTGTATAACCTTATCGATGAAAGGGTTGTTCTCTAGGCAATCGGCAAGCACCTCCCAGTTAGCCACCTTTGCTGATTTGAGGCATAGCAGAATTTTCTGTGGTGATTTTTCTTTATTGATTTTTACACAAATCTTAATAACAATTGCACATTTAGAAAGTCTGTGATGATTAAGAATAAATACGTGTGGTTTGACCAGGAGAGAGTGGGACAAGGCTCCACGAGCCCTTTGAGGGACGCAAGGTCTTTACTTAAAGAGCTCAACACCGCGCTTCTCTCAGTTTCTGGTGTTGTCTTCAGCTCCTTCAATCCCAAAAGCCTCATGGCAGACAAGTCACGAGGTGTCGCTGGCACGAAGAGAGCAGTCCGTGAGCCAGGCTCAGGGGACGACCGAGCCGGCGGGCTCGTCGTGGTCCTGGATGGGCTCCTGCATCAGAGAGCGGAGGCTGTGACCGAGTGGCTGCCCTCCCTGGCCGTCTGCATGCCCTTGAAGGCCAGCGAGGCAGGGATGTCGCAGCTGTGAGGGGACAGCGGGGTGCCTCCAGCGTGCTGCCAGCCATGGCTCGCCATGTAGCTGGAGGGAGCAGCGCTGTACGTCATGTAAGGTGACACTTGGGCTGGTGTGGCGTAGGGAGGCATGGCTGGTGCTGACACGAAACTGCTGACGGCCGGGAGGCCATTGGGTGCCTGAAAGGAAAGGGAAAAACATTTCTAGCAGAGTAAGACACAGTGGGTCTGCCATAAAAGAAGCTGCCTTCAGACGCTTCTGGGACTTGGTACAAGGACCAAGGCCAGTGGGGACACACAGAGAGACACCCATAACCACTCCCCTGGATTTCAGGGGCGCAGTGGCCCCCTTGTGCTTTGCTTTTAAGACCAGCTACCCCACATCAGCCCTGCACACCTCTCCCCGCAGCCTGGCCCAGGTAGGGACCAGCAGCAGATGTTTAGGCAACACACCCTGAGAGCAGGGCAGGAACCGCCAAGCCCCTCCTGTACACCCGCCGTCCCGCAAGCTGCTCTTCAGGGACTCCTTGAGCCCATGGCTGCATCTAAACATTATATTTGCGAGCCACTGCTGGAGGCATCTGTGATGAGTTTGTCCCTTCTCTCTGGCTGACCACCTTCATCCTCTTGGCAATGCGTCCCATGGATTGGAGCAGCTGGGCTGTAACATTTACCTACCTTTCCCGAATTTCCCATGGGGTGTTGGCCACTGTGTCCAGACCCCAGCAGGTAGCGCTGTGGCAGTTGAAGCTGGGTGTGCAGTGGCCGTGGCCATACCAGCAGCAGGAGGGACAGATCCATCCCAGCGCCTCACCTACCCCAGCCCCAAAGGAGGGAGGGCTGAGCCCCGAGCTGCAGCAGGCAGGCAGGGGCACGGATCCCGGAGCAACGCTCCCTGGAGCGGAGAGGTAACAAGCAGCTGGGGGAGGTGGGAACGTCTTAAACGCTTTGGTAACTGTTTGCTCACAGCATGAGTCAGAACTGTAGCAGTATTATGATTATTGATGGTGTCTTTAAAAAAAAAAATCTGTTTTCTAGGTACTTGGGATATAGCCTTGCAAATGTTCTTTGCTCACAGCTTCTCCTGGTTTCAATAGGGCTTCTGTGCACAAAACAATCTCAGGGCTGGGTCCTTTCCTGCAAGCTATTTTCCTAGGTCCTTCCGTAGACTGGGTAGAAGGGTTTCTATTTAAATAGAGAAGGGAGAGTCCTTCAGTCTGCCACGGCAGGATTTCACAATGAATGACTCCCTATTTAAATAAAAAGTGTTCGGTGGTTTATTTCACACCCTGTAAATGGTTCTTCAGCAGAACAGGTACAAACCAGGATCATTTATCTTGCTTAAGTTTCAATTTGTGTAGTGTTTGTGTTTTAGGATGTGGGGTAGTATTTTTTCCCAGAAAAATATGAAAGAACAGGTATTGATTCAGCAAATCATGTAGCATCTGCCATTTTTAATCACCTGGCAAAACCGGACCCAACCTGGATAGTACAGAGTTAAGAAATGGAACAGACTTTTGTTTCAGCTATAACTTCCCATGAGGTTAACATTTCACTTGTTCAACTCCTGTCTGGATTGCACCTGCCTAAATTTCCAGTATTTACCTCCATAATGGCACTGGCCTGGTTTCAGGCTCATGACTTTCCTACCAGTGTAACTTACAGTTCCACTGGCTGGATTATCCTCTCATGGCCACTTGGCTAACCAAGCAGTAATCCTGCTGGAGTCAATATAAACCTGTACAGCAATCTAAAACAGCAGGAGGCAGTGACGGGATCCCAGCCACAAGGCTCCGATAGGTATATTAATTAGTACAAAACATACAGCTGCAGCAGCAACATAATTGTCATTCCAAATCCATAAACACTTTGTTGAAGCTGAACTTGCCTTATTCTTTTGAAAATCCAAATATGTGACCTGACCTTCAACTCCAATTACACATCCCCTACTGTGTCTCAGAATTACACTTTAGTCTCTGCTCTAAATATCAGTGTTTGCAACAATGCTAATTAATACAAACCTTGAAATAATTGCACTGTAAATTAGTACACTTCTTAAATCACATGGAAAATTATTTCACTGAATTTACTGGAAAGTAAAAAGTGTGACAGCCCCTAAAATGCTGCTGTTCTCCAAGCTCCCTGCCTATCCCATGGTGTAAAGTGCTTTTCAGAAGAATGTGAAACAAGAAAAGAGCACCTCTCTGCTTTTTCTAACAAACAGCAACAAAAAGCTTTTCACAGAAGCAGTAGAGCCATCAAAGCCATTTTGTTACACTGGGACATTGAGAACTACAACCCAAAAGGATCCTGCAAAAGGGCTGCTGGCAGGAGAAAAGGAGAAAAGACCTGTGGCAAACCCTGAGGAGTCTCATAGACATTGTGGGAGCAGAAACCTCCAGCCCCTGAGGCTCAGAAGAGTTTTTTTTGACTCTGCAAGTCCACCCTGCTTCTCCAGGCTTGCCCACTCCTAAACAGGCTGGTACCAAGCAGTGGCCTCAAAGATGTGCCTGGGAGCCCCATTTTAAGTAGGATTCCTCACTATGAATGGCCATATCCCATGAATCCTTGACTGTGCCTTTGAAAGGGTTCCTCCTAGGCCAGAGAGGAACATGTCCCTTCAGCCTCCTGTGTTGTCACCACTCCCCTCTGCCACGTATGGCTCTGGGAAAAGCCAGAGTCCTCATTTACCACTGAGAAGAGAAAAATGCTTCCCATATGCTTTACAGACTGCCATGCTGTAGGATGCTCTAGGATGTTCTCCAGCCGCTGGCACTTGGCTCTAAAGAGCTCTTAGAGCTCTTTAGTCCCTGCAAATGTTCTAACAACATCTCATCTGAGGAAGAATAAGACTGTAGATGCACACTTCAAAGTTGTGCATAGTGCTGCGTTATGCCAAGGCGAAATACTGCTTGATGCAATCATGTTGCCAAGCACCTCTCTCCACCCAAGAGTACATGGGTAGTGCTACCTGTGAGAAAGGCAAATTTTGGTCCTCAATAAATGACTTCCTGCTATGTACAAACACTGTGTCCAGGCAAAAAAAAAAAGTCCCTGGAGCTTATGGCTGTGTCTGTACATGTAAATAAACAGACCAGGGCCAATTCTTTGGCCTCGAGGGTGAGCAGCACCACGAGATACCCAGCCCTGTGGCTTTCCGCTCCTCTGCCAGAAACAGGGTGGCCTTGTCCATGCTGTTCCCTGCCTGATCTCATGCTCGGGCAGAGGCTGGTTGTGTGCTGGTGGGACACAGGCAAGATCTGTGCCAGGCAGTGTGCCAACAAGCCACCTCTTTGCTGGCCCACCGATCCTTGCGTCCATATACTGGCCTCCTGCATCTCCTACAAGGCTGCCAGGGGTTTCTCAGCAACCAAAAAGTAATCACTTTTTGCATGATTTGGGGCAAATCTGAGCTCCTGAACAGCTCACGTTAACTCAGGCATTGTTGATGAATATTTAATTTAACCATATATATTTTCCTCTACTTCTATTTATCGTTGTGTGGCCTTCCTTAGTGTGGTCTTATGGCATGAAGTAAAATGAAAATCTCTGAACTGTAATTAATGGAGAAGCCTTAGTTTGTTACTGAATTACATTGGAGGTGCTACTTGGGTTGTTGCTGATAAAACAAATGTGACTTGACTAAAGATTTGCTAGTTTTTGTAAAAGCTTAATTTAGAAGAATACCTACTCTGATTTATAACAGACAGAACAACCCTTTTACCTTACCCCACCACCACCACCTTTCAGGTAAATTGCAGCTGAGATAACTGATCTTTTTATAGTGTCCAACTATTTTGAATGTGGGAAAGTTCTTGCCCTAACTACGGAGGGCAGGACATGGAGGCAGCTGTGTAGGGACCACCAGTTGCAACCTGCCAGAGGCCACCAGTACTGGAAAGCTGTTGTCGCTGCCTCGCTGATTTTAATGAATCATTCTTATTTTAGTTCCAGTGCTACAAAGCTTTACCACTCAAAACCATGTTGATGTGGATGCCAGTAGGTGCCTGCAGCCAGCCAAGCAGGAGGCACTGGGATGAGTAAGGACTGGCCCAGCACGGAGCGTGCTTCTGCTTCAGGGGAGGTTTCAGCCCTACCCGCAGAGCAGCCAGAGGCCTCCTCTGATCTGAATTTAAAGCTGAGGGGACAGAGAAAACCTCACCTTACGTGATTTAAAACTATGCTGCTTAAAAAAAGAAACAAAACAAAACTGATTTTTCATCTCTGACTTTCATCAGTGAAGGACTTGACCCAATAATTTTAACCGCAAGAGTTTTTAGTTCCAAATGGCTTTAGGTACAACGTGTAGGTTATCAGAAGGGTTGAATCTTGTCTGTCAATCTGGCACTTTTTACAAACATGACATTCACTTAAAATAAATGGAGGGGATTAAGTTCCATGACCCTGTATACACTGGATGAATAATTCATCCTGCAGTATTTCCATGAGAGGAAATGAACACCAAAATCTAAACATTCATAATTAGGAGTGCGAGAACCCCATGGTGTTTATGGATTTTTAAAACCCTTAGAACTTGTTTTAAGTGCAGAGCTTCTTGAACCTGGTTTTTAAGTTTTATAAATATTTCTTTTCTTAATTTAAACCATTGCTTTTCAAGGGAAATCTAATTTTTTAAAGCAAACAAACAAACATGTAGTTCTAACTGAACTAGAACCTCTGCTGTACAAATGATAAGGGTTCCTGTTTGAAAGTGCTTACTGTCCGGCTTCTACAAAGACCACAGAGAAATATTTGGTCCAAATTGCTGCTTCTATCAAGGTTTTGAGACAACTGATGGAATAAGTATTCCCAAGTTTTAAAGCGGTGTTCAAAACCTAGAACACACAAATTCACACCAATTCATAAATTCAGTTAAACATGTTCTTACAAAGATACCTGCAAAACAACAGTGGCTGGGTCAGGATTACAAGTTGGGTCTGGTGCCCTTCTGCTGAGTTACTGCTGATACGCACCAGTGCCAGTGAAATTAATATCCAGGGCAGAATTCAATGCCAAGAAGGACATAAAGTCTTGCTTTAGGTCACATAAAATGATGCTGCTGAAACAAATGGACGGCATGTATTTTCACCAGTAAAGGAGTTGGTTCAGTTTTAACAGAGGGAATTTCTAGTTTTAGACACTTTAGGTACAATACTAACTAGGGATTACTTCTGTTGTCATTGTTGTTTTCAGTCTGTTTGGGATTTGGGACATAGAGGGGGTGGGTGAAAAAAAAGCAAGTCTAGAACCAAGCTGATGTGGGATTATTTTTGGGAAAAGTAATTTCCGTTAGCTGTTTTGACTCCTAAAAGTCAGAACAGTTCCTCTCCAAACCAGGGGTAACCTCCACACACGCCTTGATTTCTGTGACAAAAGTTATGCTGGTAGAATGTGTTATACAGCTTCAGTCTCCTCTCTCCTGCATGGTAAGGAGACAGGGCACAAGCTTTCTGGACAAACGTCCCAATCAGTCCAGGTCAGACAAACTACCTAACTCTTTTTTTTCTGCCTTGCTCATGTTAATACCAGAGAAGCACACAAGCTAGGTTTCACTTTCAAGCACCATGGTATAAATCCAAATTCTATATTGTAATTAACTGGTATTAGTTTGTTTTGTTTCATCCCCTTCACTACTTTTACTTCTCTGCCTTTTGCTTGCTAACTATGTGTTCTCTCAGTATCAAAATTAGACCTAACGACTTGCACATATTACAATGCGGCTTCTAAATGTTCCAGAAAATGACCCAGAGTCACCTAAATTTTCTCAGAAATAGCATTCAAAATGACAGACCTGCATTTATGTTAGTTATTACTAACAGCAATAATGCAAATGATCTCATTTCAGGTTTACACCAATAAAACCAAGAGCAGATTTGGTGCCAGAGGTGGATGCCACCTCAGTTTTATAGTCTAACTCTAAAGTAAGTGTCCAAAAAGAATGTAAATAATTCTTCTTATCTTAAAGTTATTGTGTCCAGTTATTTGAATAACTTACCCATTGTAATGTAGCTGTTACAGTATTTTATTAATTAGATTATTTATTGCATAGACTGATTCTATGTTTTGTAGAAGTATTCTAAATATCTAGGGGGAAAAAAAAGTGTTTCTGGAGAAATAACACAGGCTTCAAGCTCGAGTTACCTAATTCACCTGCCCTAATGAGCTTGGACACTGACTCAGCCCAAACTCCCCTGCTGGAATCAGCAGAAGTTCAGCCTGTGTGAAGACTTGGGGAACACACCTCCGGTGAATAAGGTTGCTGTTTCGTTTGGATTTCTCAATTCTAACACTGACTTGGATGGAACGAGTCCTTTCTGCCCTTGGATCAGCAAGCTCAGCGCGTTGCCTTGATCCTTCAGCACGGAGCCTTTCCCCGAGAGCAAGCAAAACAGATCTGCAGAGGGATCACAACCTCTGAGTTGACGGAGAGCGGCAGCTCCCTGGCAACGTGGAGGGGTGGCAGCAGCTTGAGCTGCAGGGACGCTACCGCAGCTCCTCTCGCTGCTCATTTTTCAAAATGAAAGACATAAAACAACTTCTGGAAAGGCTGAAGCTTTTCTGAACGTCCTGAAAACACAGTCGCAAAGTGGCTACTGGAGAAGTCGTTTCTTCCACAGCAAGGGAAAAGCATAGCAGGGAGCAGAGGTGAGTATCTAGTCCTTCAATCAGAAGAGCAAATTACCTTAAAAACCCAGAGGATGCCTCATGTTTTTAACGACTTGCACATAATCACTCAAAAAGGTTATGGCAACAAGATTCAGAGCAATCAAACACAAACTGCAATCATAAAGGAAGCAAACATGCTAAATCTCCCTTTTTAATTGGAGGTTAAATATGATTTATAAATCAAACCAACATATGAGATCCCAAGGGAAGAGTAAACAAATTTTCCAAGTAAAACATCAGCAGCAGGCCTGTAATGGAAATCTCATTTAGGAAAAGGGCATTACCTAAAGATGTAAGTAATACACCTATGTGTCTTTTAAGGTTTTAAAGTGAATAATTTAAAATACTACTTTGGTAGAACTTGTATTTAACTAAATTACAGCTAAATTCTGAAGCTAAATTCAGTACTTCAGCATCAATGGGAAAAATTACACGATCCTACAAACACTCAGTGTCCCACTAAAATTAACATGCCCACACAGGTAAGTCAGGGTTACCTAAAGAAGGAGGATTACAAAAGTCAGCACTGAGTAAATTTCTCCGGTTTATGATACCATTTTTCATTTAAAATCTTTTCAAGAAAAAAGTCATAAAATTGCTAAGCTGTATGTGAATAAACTGGTCACAGTTGACCCTACAAACTAGTGTTGGCTGTCTTTTTATAACGCTGAAAAAATCTTGCAAAAATCTTTTCATAGCTCATACTAGACCATGTATCCATACTCTTAGATGAAAGAACTTATTTTTCTGAACATATTCCCCCTGCAATTTTCTATTAATTTCACTGCAAGCAGAGGAGAATAGAACAGACTCTGAAAAGTGAGTACATTATCATTAAATAATTTTGACATCCAAAAAACCTTAAACAGAAGAGGGAACATTCTGCAGGTAGGATATTACTTTGTAACATATGCCTTTATTTTCAAGGAAGACTGGACAGCCATAATACACTGGAGTTGAGGAGCTTTTAGAACAGCACATGGGCAAGGGGTTTACAGCCTGTCTGTTGCACAGCTGAACTGGGTTGATTCCCAGAAGACTGAGCTTCAAAAAATGGGAAGAGACCTTTCAAGAACAGGGAATGGCAATATTTCCCTTTCACTGTAAGTCATACGAAGCAATGCTGATATTTTGGTTGAAGTCACAATTTGCATGCTCGTGTGCTTTCAAATTCCATGCGTAATTAGTTACCCAATCCTATATGGTGTCTCTTACAAAGATGCCATTTTCTTTGCAGTTTTTTCTCCTGTTACTAAATTAAATGCATTACAGTGTACTGCATGAGAAAATCACGCTACTTCCTTCTAAAATAATGTTCATTCCCTTAATAATGAGCGGATCCCATTCCCCGTGTTTAATGTGCTTTTTTATTAACTTAAAGTTGTTTCCTTTACTTATAGGCATCCCCAGCTGCACTGAATAACACAGAAATCAGATAATATCAAATGAGTGTTTTAACTACAGTTGCGACATGCATCAAGATCACTCTTAATTATATTTTCTTATCAAATTTTAAATCTTGGCCTCTTCTGGGAAATAAAACCCCACTTTTGGAAATAGTAATAGTAACTTGAATTTACACACCACCACCAATCCTTTCCTAAAGGAGCCAGGGGCATTTTATGTCTTTTCCAAAACAAACTACAGCAGAAACAAAAGTTAAAAAAAACCCCAAAACCTCTTTCTCAGAGATTGAGGAATCCACTACAAAAACAACCAAGGAAAACAGAGGTAGGAGAAAAAGGCACAATGGAGACAAGGAGGACAGGGGTGGTTGTAAAACCTAAGCGCGCTCCGAGTGAGAAGGTGGAGCAGGGGTTTCCAACGCTTCTTCAGAAGAGGGATGGGTTTAAATGGCTTCCACAGTGAAATGAAATCTACCACATATGGCACACGCTAGTGTCTTCACCCAAAATGTCTCCCAAACATAGATTATTGTGCAATACATTCACTGAATGGTTGTTTTCCATTCATACTCCAGTTTAGGACAGATGATATAAATGGAAATCACTGCCTTCACAGTGAAGATGCTGGGTCTTGGGTTATATTGTATTATTTAACAAGCCTCACAACTGGAGTGAAAACAAACTCTGTTTGCTGTGAGCACAACGCTTAATTTTGGTGACAAAGACACAACTTGAGTCTCCCTTAGACAGATATCCTGTGCTTGCAAGAAGAAAAGGAAAGTTCAGAAGGAAAATCATGCCATATAAGCAAACTCCCTTGAGTAGGAACTAACAAAAGATTCCCAAAGTTTTAGAACAGATTTGCACAATAATTCCCTCTTGGTATTTTGGCAAAATCTGGAGTCAGGCAGGGCACGGACGTTATACAAGCAAATACACTGAAAGGAATAAATATTTGCTCTTTCTGCGCTGATGGTTAAAACTACAAGTATTAGCAAAATGTTATATGAAAAATGTCTTCTTAATATAATATATTTAACAATATATTGAAATTTCAATATGGTGTTATTTAAATTAAACTGAGGTTAGAAGAAGGAGACATTATGGACACAGAGACATCAAAGGGATTCTTGATGGCTAGAAGCTGGGCAAATATGGAGTCAAACTGGTAAAGTCCCCACTTTGTCCTCTTCAGGGAGAGCCAAAACAGCAGTCCTCTTTGGCAAACCTCTGATGCTGCACAGGCAATTACTGTGAAGCTGGTAAGTTAACGAGGGTGAAATCACAGCCCATCGATTATTGAATGCCCATCATCATTATGACTATGTCACATAGGCAATTCCTAAGAGCTGATAAATTGCCACAGCAGACAAATTCAAAAACACCATATAGTCTTCATCTACCTCCCACTCTACTGCAAGCACCAGAAGGCTGAAGAGATCAAGTCCTATCTAATCCCCCTGCCCCTGGCACTCTGCTCCTTGGCTGTGATAGGTTTCTCCCACCACTCTCACTTTTTGGTCCCTGGTCCTCTTTGTCTCGGTGGATCGCCTGGTGGGTTGGAGCCCTCAGAGTGCAGTTTGAGTGTCATTATACCATTCACTCACCTCTCTGACTTTCTTTATTAGTTTCATCCGGGTGGAGTGCCCTGAAGCCATGTGGGTTGGTGGGCAGGGCACTGTGTTTTGGCCGTGGAAGCAGGTGGCCAGTAAGAGGCAGGTCTCACAAATGGGGTTCGAATGGGGTGCCATCCAGATCACCTGGGAAGGAATCGGGTGCATGTAGTGGGATCAGCTCATGCCCCTCACCCACAACATGCAATGACATGGATGCCTAGACCTCGAGCAAGCCATCTTGGTGACAGTATTTTAATAGCAGGCACTGGTCTGGAGATCCTAATGAGTGACATGGAACCGCACGGCTCTTGTGTACGCTGCTGAACCCCTGCACCAGACGGGAACTCTGCTGACAATTCTGCTAGGTCCTACGGCAAGAGAGCAAACAAGCACCTCTCCTCAACACCTTCCCTCCCCCTGGCTACGAGTGAGGAGCAGGAGGTCTGGACCTTTATCACTAATGGATTTTGCACAGACCTGTAGCAGGAACCCAACTGCCTGAATCCTGAGTTAGAATATAAAATGCCAAATAAGTAATCTGCTTATAATTCTGTTTTCAAAAAATAATCTGTGTAGGAGGGTCATGTAATCGGCCATAACATTTAAGGTTATATTTTCATCGTATTTCCAAAGAAGTTACCGTATGGTGTGGGTTCTAAGTACTGCAGATAAAAGCAATTACAGATGCTTTGGTCACCGCTTATACAGTTCATTCTTCATCTACAATCAAAGGTCAGGAACTAAATATTTACAATGCCTACATTTTCTGCACAAATAATTGTCCAGAATTGCACCCACAATTATTTGCAATCACTTACCCTAAAATGGAGCCTTCCCTCTACGTGCCGTAAGCACAGGGAGCTCATCACCCCTAATCAGAGCACAACCAAGGGAGAGGGACAGCTATCCCAGCAAAGCAAAATCTCAAGCCACTAACTCAAGCTGATGAAGTTCAGCTGAGACAGAAGAGAAGCAGTTGTTGCTTTCGGTTCTGCCCAGTATGTCAGAGGAAGACTTCACCCAAACTACGTTCACAAGCTCCTCTGAATTAGAAGGAATGTTTTCAGCAGCTCCGGTAGATTTGGAATCAGGGCTCTGAATAGCTCACCCTTTCCAGCCAGTTTGCAGTAACTGCTTGCTTTTAGACCCCAGTTACAAGTTTTTTCTCCATTAATGAATATCAGCTCCCTGTGGCAATATGCACATCTGCTTCCTGCAATGCACACAGCAAATATTTCTGAAAAAAAAATACTTCCAAAGCTATTTGCCTCTCAACAAATCGTACAGACATACATCTGCGTTTTCATACATGTGTAAGTACAGATCACAATTTTTTCAGTTGGCACATCCATGATGTTAGTCCAGAAAGTTACAAGCATCAGATGTCTGAAAACTGCATTTTAAATACGATACTTATTTATTAAATGTTTTCATTTCAAATGCAGGGTACAAATGGGTTTGTATTTCAGTGATTTCAGCTATTTTTTTTCTTGATGCAGCTGTCGGTATAAGCTGCGTAATGCATAACATACTCAGAATATTCATCCTTTGTATTAATAATATAATTTTCTGCAGAAGCCGTTCCCCCAACACCACATTGAATGTGCCTCTCTGGATAAATACTGCAATATAACTGAGCTCTGTATGAAATGTGTACAACCCAAAACTGTCAAGCTCTCAGAAGAATCTATTTTCCTTTTCAGTTTCTCTGATTCACAGTTGCTCTGTTTGCAAAGCCGTATGACAAATTAGTGAATATGATGCACCAGGAAAATACAATGCAATTGCTTACGTATAGACGACAGCTTGGGACATCAGTTAATTAAAAATGAATAGAAACTTGACAAGGCACCTCTGTGATTTCCTCAGGAACGTTTGGTACAGAATCACAGTCTGGCAGGGAGAGCTTTCGACTCCCCAAACCCAAATACCAAAGAACATCACAAACAAAGGCCTCAGAGACACCAGGAAAATAATAATACTTAAAGTAAAAAATGTTCTACATACAGAGGTTCAGTTTCGTGTTAAGCGAGTATGACTGTGTATTGCTGAGGCAAAAAATGTGAAATCTTCCTGCCTCTTTTGTGGAGTCTTTTCTCAGGCTGAATTCCCACTGATGTGTGGGACGAAGGGTGCAATGCAGGAGTTCAAACCCATGGAAGAGATCAGCCTTTGCTGCTGGCTGACAAGTCTGGGAGGTCAACAAGAGCCTCGCCTGAAAAAAGCCTACAGAATCCCATGTGTTAAAATAAATGCGTATCATTTAAAAGGAGGGATCAAATAAATATATTTCAAAAGTGCAGAAGACCTTGTTCTTTGGGCTCAATTTTTTCAAGTCTTTCTCATGCAGAGGGAGTTTCCAGGGGATTTCTTGAGAAGTAAACTATTATCTTCCGTGACTAAGGCTGAGGAACAAGTCCTTCACTCTCTTAGTAACTATGGAGCTATTTGCAAGCTGTGGACAGGTGAACCTTGAATGTTGCTGATGCTTAAATTGTATAGCTGACATTAGCTGGAAACAACAGAATTCCCTATTGCTCACACAAAATCCTTTGTTACCACGCTTCAGAGCACATTCCCTCTGCTCCCATTGTGTAATTGGAAAGCCTCAGTAAAACAGGCACACTCGATTCCCTGCTGCTCTACTCCTCTTGTGTACGCTGCTGACTTTGGTAACATAGACATAAAATTGGAATATTTCAGAACAGTCGCTGCTTTTCTCTGGGGGAAATTGGCTGTCTGCCTTCTTAAGACCCAGCTTTTGTAATGAGCTTTGCCCAAAGGAAACAAGGAAAATAGCATTTACCCTGAAGTCCAAAGACAGAGCACCCTGAAGTCCAAAGACAGCCTATTTCACCGTAGTCCTTCTGGCACAGAAATCATGACTGTGGCTTCCTCATTTTCCACCATGCCAGATACCCATTCGCTAGATCCGCACAAATGAACCAACATTCTCTACTGTCCTTTGCTCATCTACTTACACCCCAAGCAGTATGCATTGCAAGAGACAATGTAAAGATCTAGGAACATCAGAGCCTTTTGGTGAGACTTGACTGTCACTCCCTGCGTAAGTCAGTGCTACATGCAGCAAGAATTCAGTTCATAAATTTCACTTTGCACCTGGTTGGAACAGATCTTTTGGCAAAAAGAATGTTGCAAAAACTGCAAAAAATCACATCTCCACATCCCTACTTGTCATAAACTTTCTCGGAATACATTCTAAATTAGCAAGGTAGCAAACTTGTGACAGATGAAGTAATTAATGTACATGTGGATTAATTCTCTGGTAAATGAGACTGAGTGCTACATGAATAGACTGGTCTATACATTAGAACTTTCCAAAGCCAAATTCTATTTACCCATATTGTTATGGGGAAGGACCTGGGGAGACTCTCCTCTGTATCTTCTTTTAGTGATCAGGGTTCTGAAAAAGACCTTTCGGATAAATACTTTTTAGCTTTTCTGCCCTTTTAAACTCTCTGGACAATGTATTTTGATAAACGAATTCCATTTTATTAATAGCAATTTGCTCCATTTTTAAATAGCATATATGTTTAAATTACATATATCAGGTGATCTTTAAGGTTGAACAACACTTTCAGTCTGGTATTGACAGTAGAACAGTGATATATTATGAAGATGAAAGCATAAATAGAGTGAAAAAAAAGATAAAAAACAGTTTCCAACAGCAGCATTGAAAATAACCCAATGTACATAATGTTGTTCCTCAACATGTGTGTTGAGGTAAATGAGATTCCAACAGAGGCAACGCTTTATAGCCTTTGAGCCGGATCCTGCACAGCAGAATTTTTGCAGAAGGCCCAGCCTGGAACCTAAGACAACGCAGCCGCCTTACAGCTGTTCTTAAGAGAATAATGACAAGCTGTTTCCATCAGTTTTACTAAGGCTGCTAACACTTTATTTGTTTTGCTTTTAAAGAAAATTGTGGAAGGGTGAATATTAACTCTAATTCTATCTTCAACCATACAGTCATGGCTATACTACATTGCTCATTGTTTGTAATACGAAATTAACATAATAACAATGGGATGATAGAAAAATGTAATACAAAACAAATACGACAGCACTAAGGTTGGTATATTGTTTGTAAGGCAACATATGGAATAAAGCGGTTGTTCATCTTTGGGGCCCACAATATTTCCCACCCTGCCTCATTCAGCTCTTCGCAAGCATTCCCACAGTTAGCGTTCCACATCTTAAATTTGAAAAGGTCCAATTCAGCTACTCTCAGCACCAAATCCGAGCTACAAAAGTCTCCTCGACATGGAATCCAAAGCCAGACACAGAACTCGAAAACTAACGTCCAAACCCTTGGTCTTTGAATGGGAGCACACTAAACAGAGATCATGGACTTTCCTCGACTTCGTTACAAGCATAATAAATGAAGGGCAGGGAAGTCACGGTCTGAGAGACCCGTGATACGTTT
>VXBO01008967.1:180205-217812 GCA_013400135.1 Rhinoptilus africanus
CCCCCCGGGCGACACCCGCCGGATGCCGGCCCAGGGTGACGGCAGGAAAACTGCAGAGAGCGGCGGGGCGAGCGGGTCCCCGGCGGCGGCACTCGCCTGCACCGCTTCGCGGCCCCGTCGCCCCGCTTTCCACAGCGGATCTTTCCCCTCTCCCAGCCCCGGGGGCAGGGATACTCGGGCCCCCGCCGCAGCCCTCCCGGCCCCCGCGGGTCCGCAGCCTGTGCTTTCGGTGGCGCCTTTGTGGTCCTCACCCGGAGGGAAGGAGCACCGTGAGGCGACATCGTCAGTGAAGGGGGTAAAATTCGCCATAGCCGGCGTTTTTTATGACTTTCGAGGCGTCAGCCTTTTTACCGGGAAGCTGTACGCAGGGTAGTCTCAGGTTGCCCACCCCATCCCTCCTCTCCAGCTTGGACACCCCCTGGGAAAGAGAGGAGCAGGGGGGATGCGGCACCAGGGCGGCTCTGCCCTGGCAGCGCACGCGTGGGCGCAGGGAGCGCGGACGCCCGCGGATAGTGCACGGAGTGCCTCGCCCGGCCGGGGAGAAGGGGAGCCCTGGCCCCGGCTGCCGGGGGAGGAGGGAGAGCCCTCGGGGCCGAGAAATCTCCTTTCTTTCTCTCCTGGTGGGAAGAACAGCCCTGAGCGCCAGTCCCTTCCCATCACACGATATCTGTCTCTCTGTCTATCTGTCTGTCTATCTATCTATCTATCTATCTATCTATCTATCTATCTATCTATCTATCTATCTATCTTTGTTTTCAACATAGTTGTGTCTCACAGGATCCGGGACGTTTTCTGGGAGTGGGAGGCGGTTCCTTCCCCAGGAGCGTTGCCGGAATAACGAGAGCAACGTTCGCCTCCGGCTCCTGCGCTGGTGCTCCCCCGCTACGCGCTTATTGTTTGTTCCTGGTCACTTATTTTCCTCTTGGTGTGCTCCGGGACTCTCTAAATAAGCTGCCGGTAACACACCGAAATCCCTTCTGGTGTCAGAAGCAAACAGAGCAAACTGCAGGTGCCTTTGCCTCTTGTTTCTCCGTCTCTCCTTGAATCTTTAAGGCGGGTGGGAAAGGGGTGGGAGAAGACACCACAACGATGTGGACCGAGCGCGAGAGAGAAACATATTTTTTCGAGTCCGGAAAGTGACATTGCTCCCAGCAGGAGCCTGAAATCCGCACAGGAAGGAGGTGGAGGGGCAGCTCCGCTCCGCCGCTCTGCCAAGGTGCTGTTTGCCTGGAGAGACTAATGTGCCCTTTCTACAGTACTTCGACACGCTGCATGGGTGGAAAAAGGGGTCTGCTTTGCATGAGCACCGTGGAACACCCGGCAAGAGAAACAGCTCTGTCCCACCACCCGCCGTCTTCGTGGCTGCCTGGATTTGCTGGGAGGGGAGGCAGGAGCTGAGGGTGCTCCACAGCTTGCTTTCCTTCTTAGGGACACTCGGGTTTATTCTCTTGACAGGTTGATACTGAGAGTGATTAGCCATTTGGAGCAATACCTGCCTTGTCCTGCTCAGCAGAGACCGCTCTGGGACCAGCCACCCCTCTTGAAATGCCCCGTGTGTTGGTCTGACACTGGGGAGCCTGGAGGGAGCTCAGGGTCGGACTTTGGGGCTGGGGGGAATCCCAGCTGTCCCAGAGGGGAGATGTGTCTGCCAGCTGCCGCGTTGGGTTTTCGGTTTGGTTTTTCATTTTGTTTTGTTTTGTTCTTCCTCAGGTCTTGGGGAAAGCCCCTCCAGGTGAGAAGGAGACAGGCAGGTAATGAGAGATCCTTCTCACAGCCTTGAACTACAGTCAGTGTGCCTGTCCCATCAAAACCATCATGCTGCAGTCTTTGCCGCACCAGCCAGGCTCTGGTGCTAGTGGAAAGTGACCAGAGCTGGGACAGAGGGTGACCCCATCGTCTAGCGGTGACTGCAGTGTGGCCTGATCTCTGCTGCTCCTATGGCCACAGACATCAGGCTGGCCCTCCTGTCTGCTAGCCATCCTCTTAAAGTGCGGCTTCTCATTTAAAATAGAGGAGCAGCTCAGCAGCCTCCCTCAAGTCAATGTGACTTGTGGTGAGAATAACCCTTGCTTGCTGAGCAGCTGGGGTGGAGGAAAGTCTCTGAGCTTAACTGTGCTGTGAATTTTCCACTTTCATTTCTGTCCCAGAAACTGTTTGTTTCCAATGTGGAAAGTGCTCCAGGCCTCTGCGTGATTATATTAATCTGCAGCATTTGGTATGGGACATTGCAGTGACAGATACTGAGACTGGGACTTTCTGCTGGGTCACGACAAGGCTGCAGGGATTGTAATTTGGAGAGTATTCATATACCAAAGGGTTATCTCTCCCTCTCATGCCTTCCCCATCTCCCCTGTGAGCAAGAAGGTAGTCCTGGGCTAAGTGCAGTGTTCATATCCAACACTCCTCTGCACATTGAGTCAGTCACACAATTTTAAGAATAACTTAACTAGTAAGCCATGAAAGGTGGTTTCAAGCATTATCATTCATCCATCTTATGGTGGCATCTGCATTGAAGACAGCGAATCCCATATTGATAGTGGTGATGATGGTTGCCTTATTTGCTGTAAAGCAAGACCACAGGAAACAACAATACACTTTAAAGTAACACGGTACCTCTCACTGACAGCTGAATTCTCTTTTTTCATCCTTCCTTCTGCCAGTCCCAGGATTACAATCTTAACTTTTTGCTTTCCTTCTTTCTCCAGTAACACTATTGCACTTGAATGAAATTACTCACAACCGAAGGGCTTCTCTGTTAATAGCCTGTCCTTGAAGCCTTTTTTTACCTTAGCAGCCCTTAAATACTACAGGAGTCCTGTAGTCCTTCCTGAGAGCCAGTCAGCCATTTGACCCCCTCTTGAAGCATTTAAGAAATCTTCTCTGATTTCTTCTCCTCTTTCTTCAGGTCATTATGTTTGTTTGCCTGTGAGGACACAAACTGAAAACCTGTCTACTAATCTATGGAGAAACAGCCCCTCCCAGCTGATGCATGGAAAGAACAAGTCCTCTCAGACAAACTAGTACATCAAAGCCACCCAGGTGATCTGCTGTGCCCAGCCGTGGGCAGAGCTCAGCCCTCCCCAGGCTGCCAGTGGGTGTGGAAGCTGCCCGGTGCTGGCACGCCTGGAATTTCGCACGCGGTGCCTGACACTTGCACCGTCAAGCCCAGGTCTCCAGGTATTTTCTTTCTTTAATTCCACCACCATGCACCGGAGCAAGTAGTGTCTTATTCGGCAGTGAGTTTCACTCAGTCTTAGTCATGAAGATGGAATTGTTCCCACAACAACAACAATAATAATAGCTCTTTACCTGAGTCCTTTACAACACTCCCTACATGGCCTCCCCATCGCAAAAGCAAACAGAAGCTCCCAGAAAGCAGCAAGTCCAGAGAGATCTGGCTTCTCACCAGTTCAAATTTTGCCAGGTGGTGCTTGCTCCAAGAGCTTGAACTATAGCTTGAGCATTTCCTTTCTAGTATTGAACTCCTGGGAAGAAGCTAACTCTTATGCAATGGAGAACTAAACACTTCTAAAATAAAGTTATCTGGTGGTTAACAGTACTGACTTTTCTGTATGCTACCTGAACCAGGAAAGCCTCAGCTTTCAGAAACCAAAAATTAAAACTACTTCATCTTCTAGACAAGAAGTCTCTGTGTTTGATAACAGGAGCGGATTACGGTTCTTGACTCCATTTCCCACCTCTCTCCCTCCTACCCTTCCTTCCACTCCTCTACTGAAGTCTGTGAGACTTCGGTGGACATTGTGGACACTCGGGAAGAGGACTTGTGCCTACCAGCAGCTACAATTACTTGAGTTCCTCAGCCTGGTGCGAGGTGAGCCAACTCAGGCCATGTGTAACAGCTGAATAGCTGGGCATAGCACCTCAGTAGCGGCTGTCTCTGCGCACGATTATTCATCCCAGGTGTTTTTGAAATAACTTTCTGATTTTTTTGTTACCTTCCATTTTGGTCACATCCAGCTCTGTATTACAAGGTGCTGAGTAACAACAGCTCATGGACCCTATTAAGTAATGGCTCCAGGGTTTGTTTACCAACATCCACTAGAGACTCCAGCTTTTCTGTAGAAACAGAAACTGAGCCCAGGCTTATCCAGGTATCAAGCTGTCACATTCCTTGGGGCCTGCAGAGCAAACTGGCCTTTGTGAAGGATGTTTACCATGACTGTAAAGCAGCTGTGTTTAGAGAGTCACTTCGGGAAAGTCTAGAAATAACCAGCTGGCTTTCCACAACAGATTTGTACCTAATGTGAGGGAAGAACAACTGTTCATCAACTGGAGCTTTTCATCCATCACAGGTAATACAATGAAATGGCAGTGACAAGACTCAGAGCCAGAGTCAAACAAGGATGTAGGGAAGTCTTCAGCATCTAAATGTCAGCCGGCACTCAGCTCTACCTCAGGTTTTAATTTATCAATTATTTCAGGACCTCTTCCTGAAACATTAGTAGAGAAGCCAATTGGCATAACCCCAATCTCTGTGCCACTGGTAATTACCGCTCAGTGGGACCGTCACTACCTTTAGGCTCTTGCTGTGTGAGTGTTGTGCCTACAGCCTATTTTTTGGCAGCAATTAGCAGCTTCGAACTTAGTAGCTGTGGAAAGATATGCTGTCAGATTTAGGATATGTGAGAGATCTGGTCACAGAGACATATCCCTGCTTCAGGGCAAGAGTAAGTTTTTAAAATAAGCAATATCCCATCTGTAAAGAGTTCTGCCCATTTTTTCTAACCTGCAGCACCTCTCCGTCCCAAACATCTCCTTTTCCATGCCATCCTCTGGCACCAGAGACAGGCAAGCGCAGCATGTAGCAGAGGACTGAGAAAACCTTGAGGGAGCTGATCAAGGATGTGCAATTTACTTTGTACCTCTATGGAGCACTGACTCCGGAGTAGTGCCTTTAACTCGCTCACTCACTCACTCACTCACTCAGGTACTATTCAGCCCGGGCAGAGCAGGTCCTTTAATCGGACAAATAGATTAGTTGTATTTTTGTTTTGCTTGGTGGATTTTTTTTGCTACAAATATATTCTATTTGTCAGTGCCTTCAGCAGACTTTGGGGGGAATATTTTAAAGCTTATTTTAGTCACCTCCATTCAAAGGTGACACTTTTCTCATCTCCTGTAATGAACCTAAACTTTCAAAAATTTCCAGACCAGAAAGTTGCAGAAAATTCTGATGCATGACTTCTTCATAATTCTATAAAATCCTTTGCCATTTTTAACCTCACTGACAATGAAGAATCTTGTCTCCCTGTGATCTTATTTTGTACTTTTGCTGCTGACGTTAATTTATGACTGAAATATTAAGTTAGCGTAACAGTAACTCTGGTTAAACTAGCTGCAAAAGTGATACTAACTGAGGGAAATATCCAGCTATGGTGATAAACTGATGAAGTAACTCAGATTTATTTTCTCTGTATGACTGCAAAATGCAATAGTTTAGAAGCCACAGGGCCAAATTCTGCCTTATAATTCACCTGCTCTGCTTTCCAGAAATGGTAGGAGCTACAAGAAAGTATGAAAGAGGCTTTATGCTCTATAGCAGATTCCAATTGTCTTGTTAGCTCAAACTCTAGCTGCTTATGCTTTCACTCTGGAGTTCCTTGAGACACTTTGATTTATGATGGCCCAAATGGTAATTGGCAAACATGCACATGCAAAGGAGCCACAGGAGCCAGCAGCAGCCAAACACACACAACTGAAGGCAGAAGTTTGTTTATGAAGTGAAACTACAAACACTCCTTTCTTTTTTTCTTTTTTCTTTTTTTTTCCTTAAGTAACTACAGTTCAAGAGGTGGTGGAAATACTGGAAGGGAGGAAAATTAGTTCTCAACTGTTTGTGCAGGGTTTCACTAGGAGGAGCCGTACCACATGTAATAAATGTGCGGAGCTGTTTGCAGTTAGTAAACATCAGATCTGGTCCCAAGGCGGCATTTTTGCTGTTGCCATTTATCTTTTTAATAAAGACTTTTCAAATAGATCAAGAAGTAGAACTGAGTCAAGTTACTGTGATCCTTTGATTTCTCAGTATGTTATTTTTGTAGACTTCATTCTGCCACCAAGAGGATAGTAACTATAACTACCGCATCAGGTACACTTTATATAGGACAGTACTATTTTGTAAAAAGTTTCTATATCTTCCTGCAGGTTTTGCACAACAGTGAGCACAACTGACGTGATCCTGCCTGGGGCTTCACCTGCAGTAGAATCAATAGGCAATAATAATGCTATGGGGAGTCAGGAGTGGGAGCGTGACTTACTACTTGAGTTCTGCAGTTGTTCACTCCAAGGAAAAGCACAACTCTATTTTTAAGGTACTGAAAGTGTCAGAGCCACCCTACTCTAAGTTGGAAAATATAGGAAAAGAAAGGTAAGTAACGAGGCAGACTGCCTGTGGGAGGGAGCACTCTGGGGTTACTGTCACTGCTACATTCCTTCAGGAAGCCCAAAGTCCCTGTGGGCCTGGCCTTGGAGAAGACGGCTGTGACTCAGCCTCCTGTTTTGCCTCTTGGACTGCTGTGTATCCCTGCCGTCAGTAATGCTGCCTGCCTGCTCCTGGGTGCAGGAGTAAAGGTCCATAACCCTCTCCCACTTCTGTGTAGAAGTCTTTGTTAGGAAAGAGTAATCAGTCTTCCCAGCCTGTAGGCTCATGGCAGACGGGTGGCAATACCACATGGTGAAAGTGTAGCTGCCTATATTTCTAACCTTGCAAGCCACGTACCGACATCTTCCGATGGCTGAGTTATACTCTTCATAGAGTGGAGGGAAATGTCCTCTGTTAGACTGATTCACAGTGATGGTAAAGGGTCATTTACTCATGTGAGCTAGGAGTCGAACCTGTGTGGGAAGCTGACCCTCCAGAGGAACCATAGATGTCAGCCTCAGGAGCCCCTGCTGGGTCACCTCCGCCCACCATAAGGGACTTGGAAAGTCCAGTGGATTCCCCACCAGCAGAAGCTGTTCTGCATTTCTCTGTCATAGGAACCAGAGCTGAACTGTTCAAAATCACTGAAGTGTTTCCTTTTCAACTCTGTACTGTATTAGGTGTCCAAGCTAGGCTAATAAAGATGTAAGAAAACAAAAAATGAAGATCCCATTTGAACATTTCTGACAAGCATAAATGCGTAAAGTTTCTTGCACAAGTAGAAAAAAGTCACATATTTGGCTCTTTGAGTCTGTTTTTAAGGAGAAAAAAATGCCAGCTTTCTTCAAAAGTAGCACTTAAATATTTTCCTTACAGTGTCTTCCTTGCAAATGCATGCTGGGGCCTTAGATGTCACCCTTCTTAAACCTACTGTATTAATTCTGTTTGCAGCTTGACTCCATCCAGATCTCTGTGAAATGAGGGTGATTTGACTTACCAGCATCAAAGGAGCTGTTGCAAGAATACTAGCAAGGCACTGGAATACAGGAGGGACTGGAAACATTCCTGGGAAGGTTTTATCCCAGTGATTGAAAATAGGTTTGTGTTACTATTTTAGCACAAGTGTCTTCTATAATGCTAAGATTTGCTATCAAACACAATATAAATTGCACATCTGGTTGGAGGAAATAAATGCAATAATGCTTCAAAGACTATCTGTCAGGCTTAAAAAGCAAAGAGAAGAGGATTTATTGGAGTTTTTATTATTAACAGAAAAGCCTTGGGATCTCAAAATAGATGAGGGTTATAGGTAAAATGGGTTCTCTTTTCTTCTTTGTTCACCTTAACAGGCAATTAACATCAAGCTAAAATAAGATCACCTGAATGCTAATATGCTGACTGTGTACATTTAGATAATGTTAGCTTCATCAATATATAGACAAAAAAGAAAAAGATCATTAAAAAAATATTAATCGTAGACGTATTTCACATCTTAAACATTTCAGATTGTGTACTATTCTGGAGATACTATTTGCTTAAGAAACCTCAGTCTTATCCTTTTCCAGTCTTGCAAGACCTTTGGGAAGCAGCAGTGGGTTGCTTGTGCGCAAAGGCTTGGAACAAATGTCTGTTTGCAATAGAATGAATGGTGAAGGAAACAGGGACTTCTAAAATACATGCCTTAAAAAATTATGATTTGAGGGAGTTGGGGTAAAAAAGGCATTTCCAAATTAACAAATCGAAGGCGGCTTGAAGACATACACATAAGATTTCCTGCCTGAGTTGCTGGTGGCTTCAGCCTCCTTTCCAGAAGAACATTGTTCCATGCAATGCTGGTTAAAGCTTTGCAAGGGTCACTGTGAGGTGCTGGAGGGAGCTGTACAAATCCTGGCCCCCTCTTTCTCCTCAAAAGTGTCTGCAAGAGCTTCTCTTCTGCTCAGTCAGAGCTGAGTTCAACCTTTCATGGAATTTAAATTAAATTCTTATGGTAACCTCTTTATTGAATTTATAACAAAATCTGACCCACGCTGTGTTAAAGTGAGGACATCTTTCATTTTGGTGGGTTATTCCTTAATTGCTAAATAAAGAAATATTAAGTACAAATTTAATGACTCTTACAATATTTCAAAATGACTTATACTGTAAAGTCCCATTTACGTCTACCATATTGGTGCTTAACTCACTTTCCATTATTCCTGAGGTTATTAATGTCAGTAATTACGGGAGGTAACATGTCTAATATTGACTGTATTGTGGAATAAAGTGATGTTGAGCTGCTAGAGTGTGTTTTATATTAAGTACAAAAAGCTTCTGATGCAGTTAATGTAACTATAAATCTCAACTCAAATGCTTATATGTCTCTTTTATGACCTGAATAAACTCTGAGGTAGAAGCAGGGCAGCTGAATAGCCGCTCGCTGCCAAACCGCATATTCGGCAGAATATGCACTTACAATATCCTTTTCATATTGAATAATAACAGAAAGACAGAAAAGGGGCTGAATGTTTTCTCTAAACGAAGTATTTTTTTCCAGAACACTGAGTTTAATGGTAAAAAAATTTCCCTGAATAAACACGAACTTTAGAATCATAAATATACACATAAAACATTCAAGAGTGAGTTGGTTGGTTTTTTTTTTTTCCAGTGGAAATTTAGTCCATGTTTATGATAAGAGTTGCTCTACAGATTTCGATGTGTTAAATATTGAACACCCAGGTACCCTGCAGCTTGCGGGATGGGCATCGCTCTGCCCCTCTGGGGAGGCTGCTGGCCTGGCTCGGGTGTGGAGGTGGCCAGAAGCCATGGTCACCCTGGAAGTGCTGGTTTTTGCTGTCTGCATGAGCTGCTGGAGAGAGGCTGGGCTGTGAGAGTGAAGAATATTTGGGGAGGCTGAGCTGGACACAGCTGATAACGTGATTTGACCTGGCTTTGTGCTTGCTTGCACTTGCTGATGCACAAAGCCCATGAAGGAAATACGCTCGCCGGGTACATGGGAAGGACCAGGTGAGGCCCTGCCAAGGCTCACCCTCACCCCCCATGTCCCCACCAAGACATCTGTAAGCATCTGGTGAGGTTTCAGCCTCGGTGCCTGCAGTGCGAGAGCGGCTGCAGCATGGGAGCCTGCAGGGTAAAACAGGCAGCAGAACAATTTTACCCACAAAAACCAAGATTTAGATGCAAGTTGCAGAAAGTCACAGAACTGAGCCCAGAGAGAGATCAACTACCAGAAAGCACAAACCCTGCTTCAATCACCCATTGAATTTGACTCCTTTGAACGGGAAGTTCTCCTTAAAAACCTTCAGTACAATATGGCCCTTTAATATTAAGCATGTCAACATTTAAATTGATGATGCTAATTTTTTTAAAACTATTTACAAGGGGAGTATTTCCCTATGAATTTGTAATAAATCATGTAAGACATCTTTTCATTCCGTTCCCCTTTAAAAAGAAATATTTGGTAGTTTAAAATGTTTAATGTAGTGGAAAATCTAAAGGGAAAAATAAAGCATCAATAGGCTATTTCAGCAGCAGAAGCCATTTGGGACCTGCTTAACCTCCTAAGCTCTTCTCCAAATTTATTTGGAAAGGGGCATATAAAGAGATCATCACTTTCCATCTCCATTTTCATGTGTGGAGCATATGAAATAGTTTATCTTCGTACTCACACTCCAAGCTGATATTGACGGTGGGCTGAAGTAACTTGAGATCACTATTTCTTCCTGCTTGTGACAGTTCTGGAACATTTGGATGACTAATTACCTTGTTACTAGTCAGCATTTTTTTTATATATTTGACTTTATTTATGAACGTACACGTCTATAAGGGTAAGTGCCACACACATAGGACACCATTTTAAAAGAGAGGATTATTACACCACCATGTCCCCAGGCTTTCTCTGTGCCTGTGACAGGAAAACTACCCAGGCGAGAGAAAATTTTACTCACGTCCAGTGCTTCACCCTGTCCATTGCTCAGCACAGACCCAACTGAAGGACTGACACAAAGATGTGATCAAGATCTTCCTCAGTTCAGTGCAAATATTCTCCTGACTTCAAGGGTTAATGGACTAAACTTGAAAGCACGAACAGAGGGCAGCAGGCACTGTAAGAGATCCTCTCCTCTTCTCCTCAGTTTAAATCACATTTGTAATTAATAAGCCTGTAATAAAAGGTTCTTCAAAACTCTTCTAAACATAACGGACAAGTTCTGCTTAGGCTGAGGGACTTGACATAGCACTCTGTTTGGAGGCCACACTCCCGTTCAGCCAAGCAAAAACTGCAGAATTAAAACATAAATTAATTATAAGGATGCATGTGTGTCAGTGGCTGGCTGTGTCTGCATCTGTATCAGTGTCTCAGTATATATATTTATTTACCTCTTGTGTTGAAGATAAAAACTTTTAACCATACCCAGACTTTAAAGTGCTATTTCTAAAAGTTGAACCCCGTGAACAGCGGTGTGTGCCCCTCTCCCCCTTCTTTCCCTCTCTTTTTGCAGCGACGGCTGGCATGGCAGACCCTTGCAGGGATCTGTTCTGCGTTCTTCAGAGGCAGCTCAAACAGAAACCCAGGCAACAACCCCACCTCCTGCAAAGCCCTGCTGAAAGCCCGGTGAAGAGCTCCATGACAATGACACACAGCATCAGCATTAACACTACATACATCAGCGTTTATCCGGCCAGAGAAAATTATGTTCCCTAAAAAACAGATTGCTACCTTCTACGGGGTTGAGTTGCATTAACCTGACAGGCTGCTTCCAGAAAGAGCAGCATAGCTATAAGGGTAAGAAATGTCTTTTATTTATGATAAAAATGTAACTGGACCCTCCTGAAGGGATGTAATTTTTTTAAAAAAATGTAGCTGGAGCAGGGAGGGGAGTCATACTGGATGATGACAGGTGGTTTTATCCCAGCAGAAGGTTTTTTACTTCAGCAATTCTTGGGAGGGCCTGTGGCTGCAGGGAGGCAAAAGAAGATGATGAGAGTGATACAGACCAGGCATCAAAAATGACTAGAGAGTAGCTGGGTGAGGAAACCGGGATAAGGCTTTAGAACTAAGCACATGGGCAAAACCTGGAGCTAAGAGGCTGCCTTCAGGGGATGGAGAGCTGGGTCTGGGGACCTAGGGGCACCAGGGCTTGAAACCCGGATGGGAGAGACCACCACCTTCAGGTAACAGGCTGGCAGAGAGAAAGGATGAGAGACTGGGACTGGCTGGGAAATGGGAACAGCAAATGGATGAGGGAGAAAGCAGGAAACAAGGATCCAGAGATGAGGAAGGAAGAGGACTGGGGCAGAGATGGTTAGAGAGGAGTAAAACAGAGCCAGAGGAGGAAAATGTTAGCGACCCTTCACTGGTTGTTCCAGGGCAGGGAACGGAGCATGAGACCCCTGGGTTGTGGCACTACTCTGGTCTCAGCCCCTAGCAAAAGTGTCCTCTGGTCTACAGAGGAGTTAGTAACTTAGTGTGGCTACAAATTAACCTCAGAGGGCAGAAGCCCATATGGGGAAGCTAAGAGCTAACCCCAATAGCGTGAGGCATAGAGGTGTTAATATGATGCCACATAATAGAATTTTTGTTTTTCCACTTTGCTTCATTAAGAACCTAGGAAATTACCTACAAACACTCTCTTAAAAGAACTCTGTGAGCTGCCAAAACAAACACACAGAAGTTGGAAAGCGCCAGAGCTGGAGTTATCTGTGCAGGCTTTTTTCCCCTTTTCCATGTATGCATTGGGACCAGAGGAAGCCATACTCTTCCCACAGAGATGTGTCAGCTCAGTGCTAGTCCTGCTCAAGATGAGTTAGGATTTTGTAAGGAGAGATGCTCAGCCCCCTATTCGTCTGTTGCAGGTTGAATGTTGTGGTTTCAATACAGTTGAGCAGTTAGGGGAAGCAATGATGACTATCTTGCTTAAAGCTGTTGAATGCCAATCTGAAGAACTGGATGCACCCCTCCCTGCTTGTGCCACATACCTCTTCAACGACATCAGTAAGTTCTTACACCAAATTTTTCACATGTGGTCACTAATTGCATGGTCCCAGTTATACCAATACCTGGCTTGAGACTCCGGAGCCTGATTTGGAGAAGTGCTGAGCACTCACAGCTGCAGCAGGACTCAATGGGAGCTCTGCTCTGAATATCTGAAGAATTACATAATGGTAAGTACCCTGACAAATTAGGTCCTGGAGTCTTAAATTGGGCACCCAAAATGACTGCACCTCTCCACTCTTCTGTTTTCCAGCTGTAAAACGGGGATGATAATCATAGGGGTGATCTGAAAATAAATACACATTTGTGAATTGCTTAGAGACTACAGTCATTAAGATCACGGGCAACTTCCCAAATTAAAAACTCTTTCTTCAGATCAAGATTGACTGGTCTGTGGTAAATAAGGGTTTAGGCCACATGTTAAACACATGGAGAAAGCAAAATATTGAATGGCTTTTCAGTAAATGAATGCCACTCATCCTGAGCAGTGACTGAGACAGGGATCCTGTAGGAAAGGCATGAAGTGGTCATGAATTTAAAGATGGCATCGCAAGCATGCACATAGAGGGAGCATATTTAGACTGCACGCTCCTCAGGCTGGCTGTTCAAACTGCTACATGCTTAATGTCCCAACAAAAATCGCTACTGTGATTTTTGTGTGTGGAGGGTTAGGGATAACTGATGCTTTAGAATTGTCTTTTCTTTTGGGGGAGAGATTTTCTGATTGAAATCAAGCTAAACATTGCATGTATGTGCTATTAGCCAACCCTAATCCTGCTCAAAAGAAAAAAGTATGTGTATATACTGTTACAAAAACCTAATAGGAACTGGGTGACTGCCATATATTACCTGGCACACTGAAACTGTAAAGTCTGCTTTCACCATCAGAGTGTGACTTATCATCTGGAAGTGATTTAGTTGCGTGGTTACCTTTGGACTGCAGTTCTTTTTGCTTCTTTACTAGCAAGCAAATAACGATGGAGAATAAGACTTTAGCACTATCAAGTAAACAAATAATTGGGCAGTAGATTTCAAAACCAGAGGTGAGAAGTGATTTTGAAGCTAGTCAAAACTCTGCAGGTTTTATCCTCTATGGTTGTTATTAAAAGCAGTTATAAAATCCAGATCTCTGCCCTCCCTCGCTCCCCAGCCCCCTTTACTACACGGTATGCAGGCAACACTGCTTGAAATATACTGCTCCTCAGCTCTGCATAGTCCATGTCTATAAAATGAGTTTGTTTTCTGAGGTAATTTGCACCGTATAGATCCATATTCTCCTCTAAGCGCACACACCTGTAATTTCCATCAGCATCACTAGGAGCTACTTGTATGTAATGAAGGGACAACGTGTGCTACACTGAGAATCTCCAAATGGGTTCACGTTACCATGAATAGCACCTCTGATGAATTTCCTATGACTGGTTCACATGGCAGGTGGCCCTCCATTAGAAATAGGATAGTTATACCTGATGTCCCCGATATTTCTGAACCGATGACAGAAATTTCAAGAACGTATCAGCCCAAAGGTATCATTCTGTGTGGGATTACAGCTTTCATACCTACTGCATCCCCAAATGCTTTTGCAGAGTTAACAGGCACTATATGTTTAGCAATAAATAAAAGCAGAGGAAAAGAGAAATTAAAAGGTGATGACAAGATACATGCTCATAGTCAAGGCTGGATAGTCAAGGCTGAATTAGGTTGAAGTGTAGGAGTACTGGGAGGAACTTCCAGATGGCAGGAGCTCCAGGGGGTTTTACAGAGAACCACTGTCGGAAGGACCAAAGGGGATGCCTCAGCTTTGTTAGCAGGAGGAAGGGAATGAAGAGGTGAGAGTGTGATCAAGACAGCCAGGTGAGGCTAGAGAGTTCAACTGTTAACTTTAAATGTGACATATCACGCATTTTACTCTTCAGTGCTTTCATAAACCCCCATTCTCATGTACTCATTAGAAATTACGTGGGATGAGCCTCTTAAGCTACCCGAGGGGGGAAAAAACCACAGTAAGGCTTGGGGAAGTTGCTACAGACACACAGTGCTGAAATCACATTTTCTGAAAGCATTTCCAATTATTTTGCAGAAGAAGAAATATATCTTTTCTTCAGATTATATTTTAAGATAAATTTGTTCCCTAGGAGGGTAGCACAGTGCTGGAAGTCATTACTCAGAGGGGCTGCAGATTCTCCATCCAAGGAAGCTTTCAAGGCTGAGCTAGAGACAGCCAGGGCTGACCTGATCTGCTGCCGGGGATAGTGGGGAGCGCTGACAAGGAGGGGCAGAGCCCTTGCGAGACCCTATTTCCCATAACCATCAGTGGCAAAGGGAGTGGGGACCCTGCATTTTGCTCTGTGGAGGCCCCTCTATGGCTCTGACACCAGCAATGAACAAAAACAGAAATTACTTTGAAAGACACCCCGTGATAAAGCCTCGCAGGTCACAGGAGAGGAGTCTGATACATTTTAGCTACCGTGTTTCACATTTGCTTCCAAAGCTATGGCTAATGAGTAACTTGGAGAATAGCTTCAGACCCATCAATTTTTTTCAGTTTTGAAAAGTATTTAAAATAGGTCCGACATTACCAAGGGATCCTTGAGACTGGCAGCTCTAGGAACACTGATTCCGCCTCAGGCCCTCCCCATGCCTGAAGGAGGTGGGGAGGGATGCCAGGCAAGATAGACAAAAGGATGTTTGGTCTATGAATCCCATGGGGCTCACGTGGGAGCTGCTTCCTTACAGAAAAGATTTCAGCTGATCCTCTTGAGCCCAGCAGGAGAGGTGTGGGCATGCAGGGGATTTAGGCAGCAAGTGCAAGGGGTACCTCCAGGGTCAGGAACCAGCCGTGAGGGTGTGGAGGGGCAGGTTGTGAAAGCCAGCGTTGGGGGCTGCTGGGCACAGGAGCTTAAATGAGCAGAAATGTAACTACAGTCTCTCATAAGCCCTGTCACATATAGTTAATATTTAATATGAATCTGTTCTGGGACAATTTTTCATAAATTACTCCTATCCTTATATGTATTAATGCCTCAGAAATCTTGGGGTAGTCTCTTTTTAATTAGCTGCAACACTTCCTGGAGGAGAAATGGGCATGGAGTGGACCAGCATCTTGCGGTCAGCAATTCCGCTATTGATATCCATTTAACTAACAATCAGACAACAGCTGAGGTTATGCCAGAGTAGCCATCCCGACAGCAGACCCAGTCTGTGTGATGTGGTGTCCTGATAAATCCCATGCAGTTAGCAGAAGAATGAATGCCGACAATAACACAGTCAAAAAAGTCTCACAAAAGGGCACGGAAAATCAGTGGCCTGGATTTCTGTTGCCTCTCTCTGGAGCCATTCAGAAGGCTCACACTCCTTATTTTCTAAGCAACTGCTCCCAGGCCACTGGTCCCAGCATGTTGGCACTGCTCTGCAGCCCCATCCGCTCTCTGGCCTTGCCTGACCAGCACAATCCGGAGCCAGGGAGACGTTAGTGCGCAGTGAGCCCAGCGTGTGAGACAGCAGGGCTGTGGTGAGCTGGCATGAGTGGAGCTCAATCAATCCCACATCCAGAGTGTGAGCCCTACCCTGTGTGTCTGTGACTGTCAGGACAAATAGGCTTTTGACTCTTTCTTTTTTTTTTTCTTTTTTTTTTTTTTGTCACTTTCAAAAGCAACCTTAGTTCAGGCAGGAGGGACAGTAAGTCAGTTTTACGTCCAGGTTTGGATTGGTAGTTGCGCAGTTTGAAGTACTGAGCAACAGGTGACATCCCATCAGCTGAGTTGCCACAGCTGGGTGTACGAGGGCTCTTAGCACACTCCAGCTGCCAGGGACGGTGTGTTAGGGGTTAAGACGTCCTCATGGGTACGTGCAGGGCTTCAGCAGCAAACAAAGAGCTGGAAATTCTTCCATCTTTCTTCCCAGTATTAGAGAGAGGAGATTGGCAGGTACAAGGAGACAGCTCATTTATGAATAATTGAATTATAGAATCATAGAATCATAGGGTTGGAAGGGACCTCTGGGGACCATCTAGTCCAAACCCCCTGCCAGAGCAGGGCCACCTTAGAGCAGGTTGCACAGGAATTATGATGGGATTTACTTTGCCTTGTGGAGCCAGAGAAGAGTAAGGTGGTTTAACATCTCTCCCCCACCCCTGACCCACAGGTAAAATTATTTTAAGTTTCTTTTACTTGCAGAGCCAGAACTGGATCTTCGATTAAGTGGCTTGACAGAGATACGGAGCTAGCAATATTGGGTTAGTTATTTCTTAGGAAAAAATATCCAAGCTTGACACAATGTAGGTACTTCTAACTGTTATATTTTAGTGCTTCCAACACCTATGTAAGATATTGTGGCCAACATACCAAGAGATACTTTTTGATCAACACAATATATTTATATATCTAGAAAGTGACCAAAGAATGCTGATTCCCTTTCTCACATTACTACTTTATGGCAAAGCCTGGTACTTGCAACATTTGCCCTAATTTGCCTAGAGCACCATAACTACATGCAGCAGTGTGTAAGATCATGTCTAAAGCACTGGGTGATACCGTAGGAACACCTGCGTGTTGGCAGGTTCTGCACTTTTAGTGACCAGTGAAACCTCCAGACGCGTTCTTTCTGCACTTTTTTATTGGTTAAGTTCACAGAAAACCCACTTAATTATTGCATAATGCCTTCATGAATCAAGCTTTTACTGTGCAATTCAAGTTGCAGTAAAATAAGTGTGCTTCATATGTTAACAATTATAGGCTAGATTTATAAAAGCATCACACACTGTTTGCATTGGTTTTTCTAACTGCTTTATTCATAAAACAGTGTTAATGCACCTAAAATAAATTCACCTTCCTTCTGAAACTCATTAAACTCTCCTGTCTCTGCACAGATAACTCTTTCGTCTCCACGGGCCCTAGGAGCGCGTCATGTAAAATAAAGATGGCATGTTCCTGCTCACGCTCTTTTACTGTTCAACCAGGTAAATGTGTGAGTTAGACGTGGCTGGAGCCAGGTCTACACTGCGTCTCATGGGGTTTGAAGTTACAGACATGAGGGATCATCCATGATGGACTCAGTCCTAAAGAGCAAAAGGACAAATTACAGCAAGGATCTAGCCCACTGTAAAAGGACATCAAGAAGAATTTTGCTTTGAAACTCTAATCTATGCTGCAAGTTCGAGTTCGCTCAGCTTCCACTGGTGTCAATGAATGTCAGCTGTACTCACACAGCTGTAAAATGTTATTTATACCTGCAAGTCTAGCGGGGTCAGAGCAGCACAGAACTGGTGTAAGAGAAGAAGCCAGCGCACTGCCTTGCTGTGGGTGAAGGCAGGATTGTCTGCAGCACAGGGCAGGCCCCTAGCAACAGAATTTTGTTTTCACAAGTCATGCTTCATCTGGATGGAAACTCAGATTTATTTTGTAAGAAAAATTTATTTTCGTACTTAAGGCAATATGACCTTTCAAAAGTAATTTTTGGTTTTGCACTAATAAGAAAAATAAAGTTACTTTCTAACTGTTTTCTTGTTCCTTTTTTACAAAGTTTGGTTGGTTGGTTGGGTTTTTTTTTAATATGGACACACACAGCCCTATATAAATATATTTAACGTTTTGTAGAACATGATTTGTAAAAGAAGCAGTGAGGAAGATGATGTTGATGGAGAGGACCCTTTGCATAAGCAGGACATCAGTGTTTTTTGACTCAGCCTTCCTCTGAAGATCCATAGAAACTGTAGTGTTTCTCATGAAATTAATTTCCTGATTGGAACATGTGATCAACTTGGAAAAAGCATGTTTTTGTGCAATCTGTTTCCTGCCCAAGTACAACTTTGCCTTTGGCTAAACTAGCACCACAAGTCATAATCAATTAAAGTTCTTGTTTTTCCTTTTGGAACCAAGCACTCAAGCTTTTCGTGTGAAAGTCTTAATGGTGGGTATATGTTTAAGTGTGAATGTTTTCCTATGTCATTCATACTAATGAAGGCCTGCAGGTGTATTTGGAACAGATTTTCTTAAAGTAACTCGCAGAAAATTTTTTTTCTTTTCTCTTTCTTTCTGGAGACACCATTCCCCCCCCACACACACACACCCCAGGCCCCAGCATCTGCACATGAAATCAAATTTCGTGCCAAATCTGGAATTCCATAGCCCCAGTCACACCATGAACTTGTACCTAGTTTAATCTCTTCTCTGGAAAAATGCTCTAGGAAAAGACTCAAACCATTTGCTCCACTTTACAGAAGAAATACATTACTAAACGGGGCATAGAAATACCCCTTCAGATCGACCCAATCAAAACGAATTTGTTTCATCTTCCTACACTTAAGTAATAGATGTTGACAAAGCCACTGAATGTTTTAGCTCCAAGCCAGCTGAAATTTCTTTTAATGATGAATATGAGATAAATGTAACAAATGTGGCTCAGCCTTGAGCAGCAAACTGAGAATTGCCTCTTAACAGATGCCCAAGCAGCCACTTGTTACCCAAGTTTCTGAAGTTTTCTGAAATAAAAGCACAGAAATCTGATAGGAAGGCACACAGTATTTGCCAGGATGAGTACTCCCTGAGAACTCACCAAGCCTACTGAAGTCAACTGAGATATTTTTCATCTTTTCTCTGGAACTGGTGTCAGTGTTCACATTTTCCCGCCAGCAGTGTGATTCAAAGCCTAGGAGCATCTCTTCCTGGACTGTTAGGAAATCTGAGACCAGGAATTTAGAGGGAGTAACCCAAAGGTGCTTGCCTAGTGAGGTTCTTCTGCAGAGCATTGATAAAACAAGAGTCACTGTGTTTAAAACCCAGAGATTAACAAGGGATTTAATTCCAGTTGGAAAAAAACAAAAAAACCAAAAAAACAGCAAAATGAACCCCCTTGAGGAAAGATGAGATTTAGTGGTGATTTAATAGCATTTACAGGCTGTAACCATGACCTCAGTGAGCCAGGCACTCTGCAAGTGCAGGTTTTCTAAAGCCGTTGCAGAGACTCCCTTACTTTTGACTGCCCAGGCTGGAGCTCCATGCCTGTGTGTGCTCTTTCCTTCCTTCGGAGTCGGCTTTGTCAGGACACACGATGGGCTGCTGCTTCCCCTCTTGGTTCCATTAGTGTTTTAATGGGCTTCATGGTTTCCTGGTCTCACAGCACGCTGAGTCAGTGGTGCTACATTTACTGGAGCATGAGGAAGAGCAATTCTGCATTAGACCAAAGGTCCCCCCACCCCAAAGTATCATGTCTTCAGCAGTGGCCCAGAATAGCTGTATGTGGAGGAACACAGGCAGAGAGAGCTCATATGACAACATGTACCCAGAATACTCGCCAGATCTTCAGCAATCTTTGGGTTAGGAGCTCTCTTGACAGAGGTTACATCTTGTATTTAATAATGACCATAATTTACCATGTAAGAAGGATTCATGGAGTTGTGAGCATTTACAGACAACATGTGGAAAATTAGCACCATGAAGGACTCTTATTTAATATATGCAGTGCTAGTGCAGAAGAGACAGACGTATGATGATCAGCTATAAGTCAAATGCTCCTCTTCCTCTGGATACACCTTTTTCTTTGCGGTCTTTTGCCTCACAAATGGCTTGTAGCAACATCAGCATCCTCTGTCTCATCTTTGCACTATGACAGTTGAAATGCAGGAAATTCCATTCAAATGTAAGGAAAAAAATGCTGTTAGTCAATGAAGGGAGCTGGTTGCCCGGAGAGACTGTGGATTTTCCAANACCCTTACTTTTGACTGCCCAGGCCTTCCTTCGGAGTCGGCTTTGTTGGGACACACGATGGGCTGCTGCTTCCCCTCTTGGTTCCGTTAGTGTTTTAATGGGCGTCATGGTTTCCTGGTCTCACAGCACACTGAGTCAGTGGTGCTACATTTACTGGAGCATGAGGAAGAGCAATTCTGCATTAGACCAAAGGTCCCCCCACCCCAAAGTATCATGTCTTCAGCAGTGGCCCAGAATAGCTGTATGTGGAGGAACACAGGCAGAGAGAGCTCATATGACAACATGTACCCAGAATACTCGCCAGATCTTCAGCAATCTTTGGGTTAGGAGCTCTCTTGACAGAGGTTACATCTTGTATTTAATAATGACCATAATTTACCATGTAAGAAGGATTCATGGAGTTGTGAGCATTTACAGACAACATGTGGAAAATTAGCACCATGAAGGACTCTTATTTAATATATGCAGTGCTAGTGCAGAAGAGACAGACGTATGATGATCAGCTATAAGTCAAATGCTCCTCTTCCTCTGGATACACCTTTTTCTTTGCGGTCTTTTGCCTCACAAATGGCTTGTAGCAACATCAGCATCCTCTGTCTCATCTTTGCACTACGATAGTTGAAATGCAGGAAATTCTGTTCAAATGTAAGAAAAAAAATGCTGTTAGTCAATGAAGGGAGCTGGTTGCCCGGAGAGACTGTGGATTTTCCAAAATTAAGATATCCAAAACTGAAATGGACACAGCCCTGAGCAACTTGCTGTATCTGACCCTGCTTTGAGGAGTTGCGTTGGCCCAGGTTTGGACTAGATGATCCCCTGAGGTGCCTTCCAACCTCAACTAGTCTGTGATTCTGTGGCCTTGCAAAAAAAAAAAAAAGGGGGGAATTAGAAGATGGGACACATACCAGACATTTAGTACCTTTTCCCTACTCATTTCAAACTTTCTGATCCTCATGAGAACAGGGAGAGTAAGGCCCTGTGACCCATGCTCGCACACTTATGTGTTCATAACGAATTCCTGCATCATCAGGGCAATATGTAACTTAGAACTCACAGTGGAAGATGTTCAAATGAAACATACACTTGTACATTTGTGATTGCATACTTGCACTTTGGGAATCGTATTTTGATGAACCACCTTCTTCCAAAGCCTTTCTGTCCTTCCAGTCATGACATCCGTGTCTGTGCCCTCCAAATTAATGTAATGCCTTCACATTATAATTGGGCTTATTTACTCCCCCCACACACCCTATTCTGAACAGAAATCAACAGCAAAACTCACCTTGACTTCAGGGGACATTGGGGATGCTGCAGCAGAACCGTCTGAAAAAATAAAAACCTCAAAAGCTTAAACTCAACACTGAGCTGTCCTTTTGACAAATCCATTTTAACACAATCATGTGAGTTTTTGCATTGTGTTGCCTGGAGCAACTGTGGATTCTCCAAAATTAAGATATCCAAAACTGAAATGGACACAGCCCTGAGCAACTTGCTGTATCTGACCCTACTTTGAGAAGTCGGGTTGGCTCATGTGTTCTAGGGACGGTACATTACGGGGTAAAACATCTTACAGTTTCTTGTACCTCTAATAATTTCCAACCCACCGTCTTCAGGTGGGTTTGCAACAGTCATGCAAAGTATTTCCATGTCTGCGCTGGTAAACCTGACATGTCCGTGCATAATAATTGTGAAAACAGTAGGTTTTCTGTGCCACTGCAGGGTGCCCGTGAGATGCTGATTCTGCTTGGGAGGACAGAGCTCAGAGCAGCCCAGCTATAGGGGGAGTAACGTATGTATTGAGTATGTGCTGCGTTTCCTAAGGGCTTTTGAAAACTTTGCAGTCTCGTGATTAATGTGCAAAAACCCCAAATATAATTATTCCCTTCAGACACAGGCAATGGCTGTATGATTTAAACTGAAACAAAGAAGGCAAAATATTAAGAAATATTTTAAAAACCAACTATTTGGGGTGGATTTGTTTTTTTTTTTCCTGTGCAGTGAACATTGAGTCAGAAACCTGGTTCCTCCACCGCCTTTTACCTTTACTTTTTACTGCTTCTTACACCTGAGCAGAGGTCTGTAATTCACAGTCCCACCGGACCGGCGGTGAGTTGGTACCCGCTCGCCCCGGCATCCGTCCTGTACGGTGGGGAGCGCTGACGATGGGATAATTCCGTCTCCGCAGCCAGAAATCCAGCCCGAGAGCCTGGGCCGCTGCAGAAGCTTCACATCAGGCCAGTGCTTTTGCTGAGGAAGGTGCTGCAGTTTTACCTCTAGAGGGGGGTAGATGCCTGTGCAGCGCTCCCAGCCCGCGCGGGGACAGCTCGGCTCGGCGCCGCGGGGACAGCACCGGCGGGCGGCTGGGGTGGCTCTGCCGGCGCTGGAGGCACTGGCCTGTGAGGAAGCCTTGCAGCAATCCTTGCTCTGATACCAGCCGGGGGCCCTTGAGCATCGCCTGATTTTGTGCTTTGAGCGTGGCTGCAGGCCTTGAAACTGGGCAGAGATGGCCAGGGGGACAATGAGTTGTCCCCGTAATCTGCTCAGTGATAACTGCTCCTGTGCTGTCCCCACCCCCTTCCCTGTGACACTGCACAGGTCAGAAGGCATCACGCGTTCTCCTGCAATGACAAGGCAAAAAAGAAAATGATGTTAAGATGATACATTTACTGCATGGCCACTTGCCTGCACAGGTGCTCTGGGAGTGAGGTAAAAATTGGGGTTATCACTAGGAGATGAAGCAGAGAAGGTCTGTCCCTCAATTCCGCAGTAATCCTGAGTGTCAGCAGGGTAAAAGAATCTGTTTATGCAAAATATAAACAAAAATAATGAATATAAGTAATTCCTCTTGCCTTCCTCATTCCTGCCTGCCATTCAAGAGATAAGGGAAGAGCATGACAGCTAGCATGGACGTTGTATGTAGACCATCTCCAGATGGAAAAGGAATTTAGCCACTTATTTGGAGTTTCCAGATGTTTGAAAGCCCTGGACAACTCATATGTGTACGTTAACAGCGCAGACCATGCGCAGGGTGTCTGGAGATGAAGTGCATCTCTGCTGTGCTGTTGGTTTCTGCACACGTAGTGAGTCTGATGAACGCGCGGTGCGCTGGACGTACTGCGCGCGGGCTGGTCGTCTGTGCCCCAGCTCCTCCGTGAAGCTGCTCAGCCCTGTAAGTGCTGGGCCCAGGAGCACCCGATGCTCAGATTTCGGACCTGGAGAAATACCAGGAGAAGGAGAGATCCCAGCAGAAGGAGAGGTCCTCCATTTGCAGGTAGTGGAAGTATGACATCTTCTGGGGGCCTGTCTTGGCCATGGGTGACATTTCCAGCTTGTATTTCCTTGGGAACCTAAGCTGAAAAGTGGGTTATTAGTGGTACCAGCCAAAACACAGAACTAGAGGTTTTCTGAAATTTTAAAGATACTGATGGGAAAAAAAAAAATCATCTTTTTTGGCCCCAGGAAAAGAAAAAAAACCTGGAAATATTGAGAGAAAAATATTTTTTTAAAATTAAAATCAGATTTATTTTTTTTTTGCCTCTTCAAGCACAAAAAGTGTCTCCTGCAAGGCATAGTTTTTAAATAAATAAAAATGTTACAATGTAATCAGCTTGGGATCATGGAAAGAATTACACCGCATGTGAAAGTACATCAACAAATCCTTTTTCTACTGACACACCTCTACATTAAGAAAAATCTTACATTAGAAAATAGAAAATTTAATGTCAGTCTCTAAGCTTCGTGAATACAGGAAGTGAAACATCTGTAATAAAATAAGTCCTGAGACACCATTTTGGAGGATTGAAATCCAGCAAGTGTCACCAATTTAACTTTAAACTTTAAAAAAAACAGTATTTGTGGGGGAAAAAAATCACATAAAATGTCCTTTCTCACCTTTTTTATTTAATTTTTCAGAATTTCCAATATTTACTGCCAGCTTACAGAAAGAAAAAAAAATTAAAGAAATGACCAAGGTTTCCTCCTAGTGTTTTGTTCTTTCTTTTCCTACAAATCATGATGTGTCAGCTCACACGACTGCAGCCTGCATTCTGCATTGCTTTCCCTCCCTGATGCCCCGAGTTTGATACCTCCTGCTTCTTCCCAGCAACTTCCATTTCCTTTGCAAGTTCAGAGCGTGGTCCTCTCGCTGGCAACGGGGGCTTTCTGCCCATGTGAGAAAGCGAAGATAACATAACACATATGCCGGTAGAGTTGATATTTCAAAAGTCCTTCTTCAGGATATCTTTGTGCCTTTATTCACCCTCTTCACCCTCCAGTTATTCCCTCCACCTGCAGCTTGAAGGGTTTGATCTGGCATCAACGAGGAAGGAATTTTATGGCTTTAAACTGATTTTATTAAGACATGAGAAGGACCAAGGAGATGTCCCTTATTTGTGTACTGAGGCTTTCATATTCAGTAGTTCTCTCACCTGTGCAGTAGGTGCACAGGTTGTGGACACAGTTAGATTGGCTGGTTTTGGACATAGTAAGATTTTGAATTAATGATCCAAATCCACAACACAAAGATTTGCCTTCTTATCTCTGTACCTGGTGTTTCAACTGATTTCTCTCTCAAAGGTCATGAATTACCTTACATAAATCAGGACGGATGTTTGTCTACATTGACTTCCTTGATCCCAATCTGCTCAGTTGAAAATCTCCCTTCCAGAGAATGGAATGGCTGCTGAGTTGCAGAAATTCACAATATCCCTCCAACGTTTACTTTTGTGACCTTGAAAGGCCGAGAAGACGCATTGCAATCAACAACAGCAAGAATTCTTAGGCTTGCTAAAATTCTTCCTAGGAAGAAAAATATTTACAGCGTTTCTAAGCACTCATGGATTTACTTCAGAATGGCTTGTGTTTTGATTATGTACATGCTTTTTTTGATATGTAAAGTGACTTGAGATAAACAGAAATCTAACAAAAGTAAATGGGGTCCAATTTCTTTTAAAGTAGTGCTGATTCCATAGAAGCTGTACCTGCAGTTAAAGTTTTAAAACATTTTACTTTATATAGTGTTTGTTGGATTGAGTCATGATGAAATTAGAAGAGGGTGAACCAGCTGAGGAAAAACATACACCTTTTTTCAATCACCTGCAAAAGGGCTTTTCACCCCTCTGAAGCCTAATGAGCTGTAGTCAACCACTCAGATAGTAGGTTCTCTTCAACTGCTAGTTGGTTTTTGGAGCAATTTCTTTTTTTATCTGGAGAGAAAAGTCTAGAAAAGGTTGGGGGTGTAAGTTCAGCCTTTTCTGGGCTGTGAGACAAGGCTGGTGGCCTGTGTGACTCTCTGCAGCTTTGTGCTCATTTGAGGACAAAACCCAAATTAAATCTCTGCTCTGGCTCTGAAGTAGTTTATGGAATACTGGGATGATGTGAGTTATTTTGCCATTCCGCTAAAAGCTAATTTCATGTGACTCAATTGCAACCTCTAGATCCTTCTGGGACAGAAGTTACATCAGTGAACGAGGCTGGTTTTCACTCCTGTACGTGCTCTTGAGTTCTATATTTATCCTGTTAGTTGCAGAGACCTTCCAGGTGCCATGGATTTTAGAGCTTACTCAGAGTTACCCAACCTGCCTCTACTTGGTCCCACACAGGGCTTGGGAGGAGAGGCGGTCTGGCAGGCTCACACACTGGCACCATGGCATGGAGGTGGGTGATGGGGAGTTGGGCAGCACGATGGGGACAAGGCTAAAACAAACAGGAAAGACCATTCTCTTTCCCCTGCGTGGTTTCCTGTGGTTTGGGGATCCTGTGACCACCTGAGATGGGAGAGGAGCACATGGCACCCTAAAGTGCACGGGGGCCAGACCACAGGGCCGTGTGTTTGTATGTCATGCTGGCACAGGGACACCGAGCTGCCTTAGAGTTCATTTTGTTGAGTGACTTCAGTTTTAAGCACTGTTTTAAACCCGAGAGGAGTGTAGTCAAGCAAAGACAAATGCAAATTTCCACAGTGTTTTTAAGTGAAGGTAAATCAACTCTGGAGAGCAGTTCTCTTACAGAAACCTGTCAATCTATGAATTATGGTATAGCCAATGACAACCAGAAGACTATATTCTGTAGGAAGCAAACATATTTTTAGTATAAGCAATCACTGTTTGGACAATAACTGGTTTTATTACAACAGAACAAAATTTGAAATTCCTGTTTCAAACTTTTGGAGAAACTTCTTTTCCCTAAAAAAAAAGTATTTATCCTCTTGCTTAAAATCAGAATAAAAAGTCAAAATTGCTCATGATGTGAAATACCTCAAAAAGACACTCACAGCAAGCTTCAACCTTTTTGCATTGACTTTAATGCTTACAGTTTAGGGTATTCTGTTATTTTGCTAAAGTCAAAATATTACAGCTGAATTGAAGTGCTTCAACTGGAGAGAAGCAAAGCACTTCAAGCTGACACAAAATTCTGATATTTTCCCACTGAGCAATTTAGGTAAAATGTTAGAGTCCTAGTGGGTCTCCAGACAACAAAGAGCCAGCAGCGGGCTGCAGAAGGATGCAAGGAGGGAGAGCAGGCTGCAGAGCCAGAGAAATAAATGGAGTGAAAGGTTCATAAGAGCTTTTTACTTGTCAGTCTTAAAGGACCTTGTGTGGGAAGGAAAGACGTTTTAAAAATAAGCATTGCTAGGATTCCCTTTCTCTGTTGTTGCCTCTATGCTGCCATGAAATATTTCAGATTGTTACAAAGAAAGAAATGCAGGAAGGGTGAAAGCAGACTGCTCTTTTCACTTGTCCAGGTGCCAGCAGCTTATTTGTCCCATGTATGAGCCTCTAACCTGTAGGTGATTTTTTTGCTGTTTATGTTAGTTGTCTACCCTAGAAAAGATGACATAATGCCTACGCACAGAACGTGTACAATAAAAACCTAGATGAAATTCCACAAGCTCCTTACTGACTTCTGGTAAAGGAGACTTTTTAGTGGCATACGTGCTACTGGCTCCATCGTTCACTGGGCCATTAATCCTCCACCCGCCAGGGAAAGAACTGTTTCCATCAACTCATTTTACTGAAGATCTCAAAAATGTACTGCTTAGTTTTGAATCACTGTCAGACTGGATTAATCTCCTTCATCCCACCTGCCATGGGATTGAGTGTCAGAGGACTACCGGTGAGCTTCATTCGCTGAAGGATTTAATGGTGCTGCTGTAGGCTCAAGCCAGCAGACTTAGGAAAGGTTGATATTTTTCTCAGCACGTGGCTTTTGAGGCCTTAAAATCACCTGTCAGCTCAGTTTCTCCTTCTGTCTTTCTGAAAGGGATCAAACAGCCAAGTTGCAGGAAAACCTCAGCCGAAACTTTCCTTCCTAAAAGGATTCCCTTTAAAAATTACTGTCTTTCATGGCATTTAGGGCTCAGCCACTATTTCTGATTCCCCATTGCCTTTTAATTTGAGCCCCTGAACAATGTTTGTTCTTCAGGGCTGGAATGTGATACCATATTACTGTAGAAGATAGAAATGTAGATTGTTATTTAAACTAAGGGCCTCGCTTTGCCAATGAACATTACAAAAGTAAGTTAAAGTGGATACAAACACAATGCAGATGCCCTGGAAAGGCATTTTATATTGCCAGAGCAAAGGGATGAGGCCTTTGTAGGCTTGGTGAGTTGCACAGATTTATAGTAATTTGATTTTTTTCCTTTAAAGCCCCAAGTCCTGACATCATAAGAACATGAAAGAAACTCAGCTTTCAAAAAAGTTTAATTTCTAGCTTTTGTGTTTGCAGGATATCATTTCGCAAAAGGACCTTAGAAGCCAGGTTATCTATTACAATATTATTATAATTAGTTCATGATTAGGGGCAACATTATAGCTTTTTTTTCTTTTTGTATTATATCTGAAAAAACCCCAACATTGAAAATACTTGAAAATATTTACTTGTGTAGTGGCCTTTAACAAAGACTACAGTGAGCATAATACATTGTTTCTGATGTAAATATAGAATTTTGAACTGTGTAACTCCTCTAAAATATTGATGCTGAATGATTATTATGGTGATTCTTTTTAATAGGCTAAAATACATCTCAGGTTATGTCCCAGGCAAAGAGCTGAAGGGGAAGAGAAATTCAAACCTGCAGACAAAGAAACCATGCTGCTTACTTGCTGTTTGCCGCATTCTCGGAGAAAAGGGATGGTAATTTGGAAAGACCAAGAAGATGGTAGGAAAAAAGCAGGAGCCTTGGCACTGGCCTTTCTACTGGTTGAAGGGACATAACCCACCGCCAGTACACTCAGGAGGTAAACTCCTACAGGCTGTGCCTGGACTGTAGCCTTTAGTATGTTGTTATTTCTGGTTTGGTGCCCAAAATGCCAATACAAATGCTGCCTTTGCCAGCTCAAGTGTTTTACACCTTTTTAATGACAGGCATATCTTTCAAACAGCTCTTTAGGAACAGACAAATGTAGTGGATTTTTCAATATAAGTTTATGGACCTGTATTATTGCGGACTGTGGGAGCTGTAACCTAGCACTGTGTGACAGCTGTCATCCTGTGGGATGGTTACATATGACACCAAACGGGGAAAAAAAATAGCAAAATACATTTTTAAAGGGAGTAAGGGAACTTTCTGAACTGAGGATGGAAACTGTTTAGCGCAATCTTCCTAAGATTCTGTAGAGTCTAGATGCTGTAGTGCCTGGTTCTCTTCTCTGTTACTCCCATTTATAGGATGCAATTTTCTGGCCAGATGAGCCTGACTGGGGCATCCAGCCGGGCTGGGAGTGGACAGTCCGTGCTGGAGTGCTGCTGGACGCAGAGGAGCTAGCGTTAGCTCTTACCTTCCCTGCTGTTTCTTGGCACGCAGCCTGTTCCCATGACATTATCTGCAGCTAGTCATGGAGGTTTATGGTTTATTTTTATAGCAATATTTTCAAGCAATTATCTTCCAGCTTGTAGTGATAGACCTTTATACTCTCAATTTAGCACGGGCTTGTTTCTGTAAATCCACTTGTTTAAGATTTCCCTCATGTGTGCACACTAAACACATTGTTAACCTTGATGAGCAGTTAACACTTAACCAGCACTGCAAAATTTCAGCTCATTTTCAAGTGTTGGAAGCCTTCATTTCTCCTGTCTGTTCTGTAAGCCTGGCATGGTAAGGCAATAAAGGAAGGAAATAGCTAGAACCAACAACTTACTCGGTTTAAATCAGTGCAGCTCCACGAAGTCAATGGGGCTACAGAAATATACACACACTCTGAATCTGGCTTTAAGTAAAAAATCCCTCAGTACTCACCAGATTTCATAGGTCTACCTGTACTTTAGTTCCCTCTTTTTGCTTCTGCTGGGGGAAGGATGTTTTATTTTAGAGAGAAGTTTGTTTAAAAGAGTATTAACAGCTTATTAGTCAATATTAATTTTTTGTATGTTTGAGTTGTCATAAACACCTTGCATAAATGAATGCAATTATCTTATGCTAATAAAACCTCTTGGAGAGCATGCTGGCCAGTGTGGGAGTACCTAAAGTGTAACATGCATTTCACATGCTGGTCGTAGGGTAATTTTGGAGCCTGAGTTTCTGGATCTGATAGAGGAAAAGGGAAAATGTTGCCGTAGCAGTTACTGCACAAGTGAAACACCAAACAGAGCATATGAGGATCAAAAATGAGGCAGGAAGAACACAAACTTAAACACTCTGCATACAAAGATGAATTACATAAAATAAAAGCTGGAAGAAATAAAAAAGCCAAGTGAAGCAGCACAGGAAATTTCTAAAAATGTCACTGTTGTCACTAAAGAAAGACAGAGAATACTCTGCCTGCAGCTGCAATACAGCTGTCTCAACCAAACGAATTAAAACCCTCTGAGGACCAAAACCTACAGTAAACTGTAACATTATTTAAGTGAAGCAGCATCTTTTCTCTGCATGCCAAGCCGAATACTTTATTTAGACTGTGAAAAAGTAGCCTGGGAGCACTCAGTGGCACAAAATACTTTTCTAGGTCCAGGGAAGCTTGAGATCTGCTTTTGTTGGTGTTAAAAAAAGCGTGTCCTTACTGTCTTGCTGCCACTGTACAAATGAGACTTCTGCCCTGTTTCACCATCTCCATTTCAAGACTGATGATGGCAGATTCTGGTGACCCAAGCGATCAGAAGGTGCATGTATACAATTTTCAGCTGAGCACTGCAATATTCCCTGGCAGACCAGCTTGTTTGCTGTGTGACATTTCGGACGCTACTGTACAAAAAGAGTAGTGGGGACTCTCTGCGCTGCTCGAGGTTTCCTCACCGTAACACCCCCATCCTCCGAATCCCATCTCAGTTGCACTTGGTCACCGAGAAAGTTTTGCATTCGTTATAAGGTGCTTATGCTGATTTACAAAGGCGATGAAAAGCAGAGCCCAAGTTACCTTTCTGAGTTGGTGACTCTTTACGCCGCTGGTCACAGGCTGAGGTCAACTGATGCAGGTCTCTGTGCATCTTCAATACTGAAACGCGTCACTTTGGGTGGTCGCTCTTTCAGCCTTTGTGCACGTGGCCCCGCTGCCTCCTGGCAGTACCGGCACTCTACCTTCCCCGCCGTTAAAGTCCAAACGCCAGACGCAGTTGTGCTCATCGGCCATGAGCTGGATGCAAATCATAGCAATTTCTGAAGAATCTTTGCTAGTGCCGGTTTTTCAGACATTTCTCTTCAGTGTTTTGAGGTGCACCTGCGAGACGAGGCACTAAAAGGAGGGGGTTTTTTCCCCTTGGACATTCTGTTTTTATTTTCTGTTTTCCCCCCACAGTACAGCAAGGTAGCGTGCATAATTGTGGTGGGTAACTATGTGAGCACAGATGAACTTTTCCTCCTCTAAAGAAAACATTTATTATGGACGAGAGCACAGAGTAGCTTTACAAAACACTGCTTTGATTAAATACATAAAATAAACCAGCTGCTGCTGTAAAGAAGCATAAAATATTTATCAAATTAAATATGGATCATGCAATCTTATGCTGACTGTTTAACCTTAAATGCCTACTAAATCAATGCAACAGGTCAGAATTCACAGAAGAAATCAGCCTTCTAAAACCGTTATTATTAATCATTACCTTAGAGTTCTATAAATCTGTTTGATGAGCTGGAATTTTAACCATATTATTAATCAGTGCATGTATTGTAAAAAAAAAATTTGTATTGTAGCATAATATAAAGCACATCATAAAAATTATTTAAAAAAAAAGAAAAAAAAATCAGAATGTGTCTGCTCCAGAAATAGTAAAGTAGCTGTTTCACTGATGTAACAAATTCCATCTTATGAAAACTATTATGCAAAGGTTACTCATTATTAAAGGTATACCACAAAATGTCGTGGTAATAGAGTGGTTGTCATGGGATAAATGTGTCTCACTTTGAAATATTCTCCATAAATGCCTCAGTCACCGCAACTTCCATTTAGCTGCAGAGGGCTGGCAGGAATGTTTTGTTTTAAAATTAATCATCCACTGTTCTTCCTTCCTGTTAGCAGGCTTAAGTACTGCAATATGAGGGAGAAAATCTTGGAGCTGTTTTTTATAGTCATACAATGCCCAAGACCAGAGAGAGGAATGGGTGTTCCCAAACCTGATTTTGGGAATAACATAACTTTGAGAATTTCAGTGAGAGCTCTCACTTAGCTGCAGTACCCAAAACCTAAAATGCTCTGACTTTAACAGAAGAACTGACTGTTTTAGTGTGTTTAGTATTTGTCCTGCAAAAAGCTGAGAGATTATCACAGAGGAGATGGCCAGAGATATTAATTCCAAGTATTTTAATTTGGGAAGAATGTTAGCACACATTCATAAAGAAGAAATACCCAAAGAATTTATAAGATTATTCAGCTGAGCGTAAAACTGTATGTGTAGAACTGACTGAAGACTCCCAAAGCAAACAGCTGATGCACAACCTTACTCTGGGACCAGCTTGAAAAGGAGGGCAGAGATGGGGAGGATCAGCAGTCATTTATTCACTATTAGTTATTGTGTGTTCTTCCAGCCCCTTGGCTTTCTGTCCTCCCTTTTTCACGGAGCCTGTGTGTTCAGGATTTGCCTGATGCCTGAGCCAGCTCCTTCTGTGACAAGGCTGCTGAGGGATTTGCTGGCTGGTTTTGTAGGACGAGAGGCAGACACAGACTCTGCCCTACTTCTGCGTATGCAGGTTCAAACTGCTCTCCAATGTGCACGGGTTAGCGGTGCCGCCCCTGCTAACCTCCAGGGGAGTACATGGCTATAAATCAACACACAAGTACGCTCAAAATTAAAAAAAAAAAGAAACAAACAAACAAACCCCACAAAAAAAAAAAAACAACACTAAAAGTATGTCTGTGAATATCCACCAACATTAACTTCTCACAAGGCACTGGGGTCGTGTGCCCAGGAGCCGGGAGAGGAGCGCGCCAACGAGTGGGACTGAAGTGGTGAGAAAGAAAATGGGATTTTCGTACGTTGTTAATTGCTGCCCGTCATTAAAAAATACTATTTCCTTTTTTACCAGTGTTGCTGCCTGGCTGAAAACTTTATGAGAAAGAGCTCCTGGATCTTTTATGGGAGCTTCAGCAGTCACATTTTGGAAGCAGCTACTTAATATGATGTCACTGGGTCTGCAGGTGAGCAAAATCCAAAAATAACTTTCCTTTTGAAATGTTCTTGTGGCAGCTGTTTCCACACATGATTCATAACTTCTCTGCCTTAAGAACTGTGGCCATTTAAATAGCTTCAGTGAACAAAAGCACACACACACCAGTCCAGAACAAAGCACGACACTTTCAATAGTGCGGGTTTAGCAGTGAGTTCATTATGAAATACCTGTCCCCACAGTCTTGTATGAGTGCTTATGCAGGACTTTTGACAGCATTTTATATGGTTATTGCACTATATGGATACACACTAGTCACACCATGTACAGTCATAGCAGTTGTATAAGACAGTTTATTTAATATAATCTGAGGTAAGGAAAGAGGTTGCAGAAGCGAAGTCACATGGGATGAGAGTGGCAGAACCAAAATTAAGTTTTAGATCTTCCTTCATTCTCATCTAACACATGCTCCTTTAGACCATGTTGCCGCCTTACTAAAGTTGGACTTTGCTAATTACTGTGCAAAAGAACCTTCAAGAAAATAGCTTGGGGAGACATTCATATTCTCACTACATGTAAAGGTAGCTGCGTAAACTGATTCCCATCTGTTTCAAATAAATGACCAAATTTCTCTATCTGACCCAAACTATATCTGCTTCACTGGACTCCTCATTGCATTTTGGGGCTGAGAATGTTCAGTGGCAGCAGAATCGGGCCCAGTGACTTTACCAGACTCTCTGATTACAAGCTTAAAATAAATCATGTATGAAAACATGCTTTCAGATAGTCTCATAATCAAATATTCCGGTCTGGGGTTGTCTGGGGATCTTTCAAAGCTTTGCTGTTCAGTTTTGATTATTAATGGCATTCAAGAAACTGCATCAGGATTGAGAGATTACCACATATTCTCACAGCTTCTTAATGCAACCTCCGAGAGCAGAGTATGTTTGGCACCTGATGTTACTGTCAGAAAATGACTGGAAATAAGCTTTAAAATAGAAACTGTGGAGAGAGAAAAATGAGGGCAAAAAAAGAGCTAAATCATGGGTTGAGAGAAGGGAAGAAAACCAGAGGAGAGCTGTGGGGACAGACGCTGAGGAAGAAAAGATGAATCATGTACTGTGAGGTTTAAAGACCATTATTATGTGATATAATTCACATCAAAAGTTTGTATGCACTTTCATGAATGAAATGTATACAGCTGGATGGGTGTCGTTTGCTGATCCTTAGTTTGGAAGTTTATGGTATGTGAAAAAAGCTCTTGCTGCACAAACCTGAAACAGCCTTCTTTACAACATACATTTATAGGGGGCAGGGCGGGGGATAAAGCAGCCCGATGTCAAGTCAGAGCAAAGCTGAAAAAAATCAGATGCAGATTTGGAATTACATTTGGAAATGGGGATGTTTGGATCTGGGCTTTGGCCCGCGTAGTCAAACATAAATGCCATTTTGTATTGCTATAGGCTGGAAGTGACCCTTTCCCCGGCAAATTCCCTCCTGGTAACTTCTTGTACAGCCAAAGCCTTTCTGTCACTTACTGTGTGGCCACGCCAGAGTCAGCACTGCTTCACCCAGCTGAACGCTCTTGAAGTCAGCAGAGTTACTTTACTCAAGGTTTTGGAGGCAGCTGTAGTCAGCAGTGTGTAAATGAAAGGAGAATTCAGCCCCAGAGTGGCAAGGAACTGTGGAGGGTAATTGTAAAACTGACTTTCGGTGCTTATACCTTTTTTACCTGCAATGTCAGGGACAAATTCAGTTCTAGAACCAGCTATGAGACACCTTTTCCCTAATATTCTTGGTTGTGAGCTGCATGTGCCTTCTTACCTTGATTTCCCAAAATGCAAGGCTCACACAATTATTTTCTACTTGCCATCTGCAAAAAAAAAAAAGCCTCAATCAAATTTCATAGATGGTCGGAAGTCTCAGAACCGATTATGATCACAGGAGGTTTGTGAGACCTAAAGGCTTGAGAAAAAGCCCAAAATATTGTCTCAGTAACAGGAAACAAATATTTTACTTGGCAGCAGCCTGCTCGCCAGCCAGCGCATGTGACGGCCAGTCAGTCGCTGTGTACCCAGCCAAAGCACTGCTACCTCCTGGGGACATGGCATGTCACAGAGGAAGAAAATAATGCCTTATGAAAATAATCAAAGGATCTTTTTTAAGTTTAAAATTTTGGCTACCAATTTTATTCTAGTAAAGGTTATGCATCAGATTTTAATATAATTTTACCAACAGAGGATATTTATCAGAATTTAATGACTACTTAAACATGCAATTGAAATATTACAGCACAGGACAAAGAACTATACATCGAAATCCAACATATACCCTTGTAAGCTGTCCGAAGCACAAAATGCCTTTTGCCTTCGTAAAGGTCTGTTGAATTGTTGAAGACCATGGCGTTGGTGACAGGACAGCATCCCTCAGGGATAATTCAGTCCCCTACTGCAGTGTCTCAACAACTGTTTAAACACTTTACTTTTGTCCTACTGTTCCCCCCATTTTCTTTGCGTCACCCCCTTCAGTTTGGGGCCAGACTCTCAAGGGGCTTTAAGCACATAATTCCCACTGGAATAAAGGGGGGTGGTTAGTGCCTAAACACTAGGTGTATCTGGGGTAAGGTCGCTCACTACCTCTGCTCTAGAGCAGCCCCTTTGAAGGTCATTGATGCTACTGGCTGCTCTCCGGGCTCCAGACACGGCACCTACACCCTAAAGCCTGCGCATCTTGCACAGTTGTGTTACAACCGGGAGGGGAATGGGCCCCACACTCCAGCTACAGCGACTGAATGTGGGCCCGAGGGAGAGCACGCCCCATCCCGGGAGCACGTTGCCCTTTGGCTGGAACTTGGTATTGCCCCTCTGTGCGTCCCATGGAGGCTGAGAGTGTGGGATGAACGTGGGGCGAGGAGGGGAACAGCATTGCAGCGGTGGTAGGTACAGAGTCCGCCCTCCAGCCAGCTGTTAGCCGTGACCGCTGCGGTTTCATGGGCCAGGTAAGCCCAGTGGCCATCCCTCGCTTGCCCAAGGGGAGTGCGCTGACAGGGAAGCCACAGCCCCGTCCCCTCAGCAGCTCCTGAGAGCTGAGCTCCAAGGAGCCCAAGGGAAGGAAAGCCCAGGCAGCTGGGCAGCCCCACTGATGTCCTCGCCAGTTCAGCTCTGCGCAAGCTCATCCCAACAACTTAGAGAGCAGGGAGGGCTTGTCCCTCGCTGCTTTTGCTTGCAGTCAATTTGCAAAATAATTCCTCCGGGATGATCACAGGGAGCAAATGAAAAGCTCAATCCTGAATCCTCCACTGCTGTGGGTAATCCCTGTTCCAAGGAGTAAAGTCTCCTGTTTAAATGCAGAATAGAAAACGGAGGGTTTCAGAGAAAGTGTAAGCCTTGGATAGCATGCTTTGCACGTATCAGATTTAATAATTATTATTTATTTTTAATTAACAAGCTCTGTAAAACCAAAAGAAGTCTGATAGCAGAGGGAGTCGTGATTTGGGTAGGGTGGAAAATAATGCACCAGAGAATAAGAATCTTCAAAACTGGCCATGGAAGAAAGAAGTTTAGTTTAAGTTTGTTGAGGTTTTTAATGGGTTAAAGTCAATACATGTGTGTACTTAGACTGGGGAATAGTCATGAAAAGAGGAAATAAAGGAGCTGAAGAAAAAGGTGTAGATTGTTAAGAAGTATTAGGAAGTAGACAAAGCAACGGCCAAAAGCAAATTACATTATTCTACCGGGAAAGAGAGACGAATACAATACACAGAAATACATAGAAACTGATATTTCCTAAGGGAAATATTGCACTTCTTCCACAATATTGTCCTAATTAGAAAATGTACCATAACGAATGTCCATTGCTAACCAAGAACACAAAAAAGAGCTTGTAGTAAAATTCAAAGTGCAACACTGGTTAGAGTGAAAGATATTATTTTCAGGAGATGATGAAGGAAAAGAATGTAAAGTTATGGAAATGTTAATTATTGAAAAATAAAGTAGAAGATTATTTGGTTTTATATGAAGATGGAATCCTGCCTGTCTTCAAATCAATTGTGAACTTCATATTGAATTCTGTGAGGTCGGGTTTTCTTTTCCATAAAGTCAAAGTACTGATTTAGCTCCCTCACAGATATGTTGCGTACAGATTAAATTATTAAAATCCTGTATTCTAGAGAAAGGGGACTGTTGGGCAGGGGTCCATTTCCCAGCTCTGGTAAAGGCTTTTTTGTGATGTTTGCCAGGTCATCCATTTTCCGTGCCTCAGCTGCCCCGTGGCTGCGAGCCTGGCGAGGTGTTTTGCCTCCATAGCTTTTATCCCAGGGATTTAACCTAACATCGCAAAAGTATCCAGTCCACAACACAGCCTGGAAGCTTCCCAGCCAGAGGACTCCTGGCTGTTAGCACTGCCCCACGCTCCTCTGGCTCAGCGCTATGGAAAGTTCCTCCGTAACGCCGGGACTACGCCAACCAGAGCCAGGCGGACTCTTGTACCGATGTAAATATTTTTTTTTCCTTTTTCTTTTTTATTTTTCCTTACTCTCCTCCTCTCTCGAGGTGTAGACACAACCAACTGTTTCAGGGAAACGCTCGATTTTTGCAACCCACATACATCGATTTGGTCAATCTGCTTTGCAATCCTCCACTGAGCACACTAAATGAGACCATTCAAAAAAAAAAAAAAAAAAAAAAGAAAGAAAAAAAAAGAAAGTGAGAGAAAAAGCCGTTATTTTCTCAGGTGGTCGGAGATGTTCTTAACAGCCCGACTTCCCCGGTGGGGGCCGGTGGAGCCGGGCAGGAGCGCGGCGGGAGCCCCGACGGGACGGTCCGAGGCAGCCCCGGCCACCCTACAAGGGCCGGGAGGTCCCTCGGGCCGGACACCCCGCGGTGTCTCCCTCCCATCCCCCGTGCGAGCGGCCCGGGGATGCGCTGCCGGGTCACCCCCAGCCCGCGGGCGCGGGGGGCGGCACTGAAGTGCTTCTGTGGGTTTAGCTGGAGGGACGGG
>VXBO01008967.1:225143-265746 GCA_013400135.1 Rhinoptilus africanus
AGGGGCAGAGCGACCGGGCCGGAGCTCGCCTGGGCCGCCCGCCCCTCCGCCGGTCTCACCCCAGGGCGCGGGGGCGGCTCTGTTTTTGTCAACCCTCCGCTCCTCCTGCTCCTTTTCGAGAGTTTCCCCGTTAATAATAATAATAATAATAACCCTAGCGACCTAGTTTATTTTAAAATAGATGATTCTTCCAGTGACTAATAAAATGATTTTTTGACAAATAACTTTTTTTTTTTTCTCGAAGGAGAAGTGTATTTTTGACGACTGGGGCTTTTCTGTCGGATTTACCTCCTGCGCCATAAAACCTTCGATAATTCTCCTGTATGGCGCCAGCGGAATTTCACTTTTCAAGTTCGTTAGATTTACCCACGTGCGCCGGTAAACGGCGCATAGAGTTGGCTGCGAGCACCTCGCTGTGATCCCGGGGATATTTCCTCCGGGAAGGGTGAGCCCGGAGCCCCCCGTCTCCGCAGGCTCCCCCACTTTTCGTATCGGGCGGCGATGGCCGGCGGCGGCCGAGGCCCCGGAGGCTCGGGGCGGGGAGGGGGGGGGGCCCTCCGCCCAGCCCGGCCGGTGGGCGCAGCGCGGTGGGCGCAGCGCGGAGCCGCGGGCTCTCGGAGGGGACCCGGCTCCTTGCTGTGTTTTTCGGAGCCGCCAAGGCAGGGTGCGGGTTTAAGAGGATCTTCCCGTTCGCCTGTCTCCGTTCCAGAGATCGACTGGGGAAGGGCACCCCGGAGAAAACAGTGATGCCTGTTAGCGCCCAGAGTTCTGTTTTGAAACGCTTTGCGGAACTATTCATTTATTAATTGGAGAGGAGAGAAATATCATATAATTGTCCTGGCAGCGGCCAATGGGGAAAACCCTCAACCCGCCCCCCAACCCCAGATCTCTTTGAAATATAGACTAGAACGGCTGCCTCCATCCCGCCGACGGGAGCCGCGGATCAGGAACGCGTAGGGAATGAATATTTGGGGGCGAAGATCCCGCGGGGACTGATGCAGACAACCTGCCCACCAAGGAAAGGCTGCCGAGGGAAGAGGACCGGCAGGAGCTGTTTAGTTTGGTTTTGTGTTTTGGGGTTTTTTTTCAATTATTCTCTGGAAGGGGTTATTTAGGACCAGATATGCCCCCGGGATATGTCGTGCCTCCTACAAATCCCGGACAGCCCGCGGGAGTGGGGCCGCGACGGCGGCAGCAGCATCGCGGGAAGGATGGAGAGGCACCGGTCCTCCCTCCGGCATCCCCTTCCCTGCTTGGGCAGGCTCCATATGCCAAGGGGGGCATGCAGAGCGGACCAGGCTTTTGGGACGTGCGGGAAGGAGCAGGGAGAACACAGCCTCCGTGTCACCTGTTTTTTGGTTGTTGTTGTCTTTCCCCCCTTCCCTTTATTTTTCCTTCTGCCATCCGAAATCTCTTTTTCCCCTTTTTTTTTCGGTTTTTTTTTTTTTTTTTCGTCTCAGCTGCTGGCCACCTTGTCTCCCATATGGATGGGGTTATCTTAGAAGAATCTCCCAGAAAATCGCTCCTTAAACCTCCTTTTGTCTTGGGTGTTGAAAAGAGCATTGTTGTGCATGAAAAGGACCTAGACAAAATCCGCACTGTTTCAATTCAGGACTGTTTAATCAGTCCCTAGTGACAATTTTATGGGTTTTAGGCGGTACAATAGTATCTTTTAAAACCTTGTGGCCTTCATGAAAACAAAGGGCTTGAATTTTATGGGCTTACAACTCCAATTAGAACAGTGCCAATGTGTATGGGAGATTATCAAATTTGTATCATAAAACCCCTTTATAATAAATGATTGCTGGAAGCTGGGGAGGGCTGGGGGGAGAAGGGACCCGGACTTCAAGCGATGGACTTTGTCGCATGTAGTTTTAAAATGCTGCTCTCCGTTTTAACTCTTTGCGACCCAGCTATGCAGCAGGATCAGCAGTGGAAATAGTGCGACATCGTCATTAGAAATGGAAACAAAGACAAAAGAAGAAGACGACCCCTCCTCCTCAGCCCAAATCTACCCTCTGTCAAGTTGCAGAGGGTTTTTGCAGCATCCCACCTGGAAGGCTCCCTCCCCAGCTCCTTGGTTATCTGGGCTGCTCTGCTGTCCCGGAGCCCACACGTGGCCACAGGAAGCGTCTGTAAAATAGGTGGTTTTCATTATAGTACTGCTTTTACCAGTTATCGGTTGTACAGACGATGACAGAGGGTGCCAGGGTGTCCCTTCCCAGCCCCAGGCTGCAGTGATTTCCTCCCGGGACAGGCTGCAATGTCCCCTGCTGCAGAATTCTTTATGCAAAATGTGCTGCTTGTGAGCGCTTCCTTTTACCGACCCCGGGGAATGGGAAAGGTGCGATTCCTGGGTGCTGGCAGAGGCTAAAGTTCTGTTTTTGCAGGCTGAGAGGAAGCTACCACAGCAGGGATGCAGGGAGAATGATAAAGTCAGGTTCAATTACTGAGAAAAACAACCCTCTTAATTTGATACATCCAAGTAGAAAGAAGAATGTATTAAATAATGAGTCAATTCAATAGACTAAGGAGGTTTACGGTAGAAAGTCTTGTGAAGAAGGTAGGGTGGAACTGAAAATATTATTTTTCCTGATAGAAATGAATGAATCCATCTAAACTTTAAGTGTATTTAGCAAGGAAAATTGATTTGTTAACCTCACCAGTGATTAAGCCATGTCTAGGAGATCTGTCTTAACAAATGTTGTTGATAACGGCTTTGAGGCAAAAGAAACTTACTGCCTTTCAGTGTATTTTCTGTAACTTTGGCTTGGTTTTTAATAAGGCACAAAATCATCTCCGATGTTGGTTTGGTTTTTCCCTTCTCCTCAAAGCGCTGAATGCACACACAATCTCTGCCTTTTCTCCCTTTCTTCTGCCTCACCAGGTCTCACTGTTACTTTCACCCTGCAAACAGGCCTGTGATTTCACTGAGCCTAATGAATAAACATGCCACAATCGAGTCCTAAATACCATCTTCAGCTAATGAAAAGCATTGCTAACATCTTCAAACATCTTCCCGGGTGCTTTATTCTTAGTCAGTAAATAAACTATTGACTTTGCAAAAGCCCAGCCCTGTTTCAGTGTGAGCCCCTGGGCACATGTTTGTTAGAACCAAGGCATTAAAGCCAATCACTAGACTGCCTCCAAAAAAATGGACAATAGTTCTGAAAGAGCATATCATGAGATTCTTTGCAGTAATTTATGAACGAGTTGAGTGTGCCCCTGCCAATGTGTGTCATTAGTCTTTGGATGTACACACTGTAAGCTTTACAAATTGAAACAGATGAAAAACGTCACCTGGCAGCACTCTGCCATGCACCAAAATAAGTTATCTTATCACTGACTTAGGAAAGGCAGCCTTGCAGAATGTACATCTGGGTTAATAACCCATCTACACTATGCTGTTAACTGGACACAAGTGAAACTCCTTGGACTTTTCAGCTCCTCCTACCTCACAGCACTCTGTAGGAGTAAGCCTTCCACCCCTGGTCAGAGCTCAGCTGATGCTGGAGGGGACAGTGACCTCACTTGGCTTTCAAACACCAGTGGTGCTCAGCACAATCTATGGAGGAGCACAGGCCTGGCTCTCCCTGTGCTCAGTGCCCTTCATAAGCCGTAGTTCACTGATGAAGGTAGTGTCTTACTGGACTCAAATGACTGATACCTGCTGCTTCTTGAGAAGATGGGAACTGCTAGGATACAAGGAATAGCAGTTTCTCAGCCTTAGTAATGGCACTCAGCCCTTTCAACAAAAGCCTAGATAGCACATTTTCCTTCTCATCAGCTGGTGCTTCCAACCCTTGAGCACTGGTCTAGTCCCACACATATTGGCCATTGGGTAGTCTGCTCTTTCCAGAATTCCTGCCACGACCAAAGAATTGAAAAGCAAAACTCCACTCCATCTACAGGTGTAAAAAAAAAAAAAAATCAGATGAACAGTCAAGTGCCACCAGCATCACCAATGACAGAGGGACCCCAGGCACCTCAGGTAGGAGGCTTCTAACTCATCTTAGTTAAAAGGGAACTTCCTGTGGCAAAGGAGGCAGTGGATGCAGAGTTGCTCATCTCAGGGAAATTGCTTTATGCTCCTCAAGCATAAAGCTCTGCTCAAGTATCATGCAGGAATAGAGCAGCTCAAATCATCAGTAACTAACATTATTAATATGATAAAAAATTCACTTACACATCACCAAGATTTAATAGGTATAAAAGATCTCTTCCTGACACTAAGCAGAGATTACTGAGCTATGAGATCAGCATTAGTTTTTATCATGTTCAGGCTTACAATTGCACTCTAAGCAGTGAAGGCAGTCAGCTCTCTAGACTGAGGATGCTGGAGTTGTGCCCATTTTCATCCTGTTTTCTCCAGTCCTCTTCTATTCAAAAGAGGTCACAAAGTGTTCCTCTCTTTGGAAATGTGCCCTCCAAAGATAGATCTCCCAAGCAAAAATTTGGACACCTTTCTCCAGAGCAGAGCTATACCTTTCTTTATATACAGGACCAATATGGATAATGAGTCCATTTCAGATAGCCAGAGGTCCTAGACTGTCTTCCTGAGGAAAAGGAGACAAATCATTTAGAGACGATGTCATATTAATAACTTCTTCACAAGCATTTGCTCCATCTGATGCTTAAACTTGTGAGTTGGATATCCTCTTCAGAATCTGCCAGAATTTGGCTCTGGATAAGGAATACTTTAACAGAGAAGAGGAACAGAGAGAAACGGGAAAAAGATGTAGATAAGCCAGTAGCAACAAAGAAAAGATCAAATTTCCTCAGCAGTTCTGGAACACGGAGGGTGCATTTCCATGGGACTGTCCATGCTGCTTTCAAGTAATCAAATTCCTCAGGGACATCTGACATGCAGGACAGTTCTGCTCACTAGTTCATAGTGTCCCTGAAGAAAAAAATGATTTCTTGACATTCCCAATAGCCGCAGTATTTTGCTTTGCAATATTCATTGGCAGGAAGCATCAGAATTTTTATGCTGGGAATGAGGTTTTCCTCCTTATTTTCCTGTTATGGGTGGATGGGAGATTGGCACTAAGTTAATAAATCTATGATATTCAACAGTAATCATGGTTTTATGAAATCATAAATACAGCTGCTTAAAAATATATAGAAAATACAAATCTGGAGAGAAAAAAAATCCCTATTTTTATAAAATAGATTGATTTATGTGATTACATGTGAATTACATTGTTGAATTTCAGTATATTGGTGCTATGTTGGGGTGTTTGCATGCCTTACCCCATACACGTTACATGTGTTTAAGTAGATCATGTCTTTCTGTAGCTGTGATAAAAAGGCAATTGAGAAGAAAATATACTACTGATACTTCTCCATATCTGAAAACTGGGGAAAACGACTGAAGATCACTGCCATCTGCTGTATTTTTGCTCAGACATGTGACTATTTGTGTTAACTGCTGTTTTCATAAAAACCGTATAAAGCCTTTCACTTCTTTTTTCTACTACTGTTGTCTTTCTGTAGGTTTGTATCTGGTCTTGGATATCTTCTACACTTATCCCATATGCTCATGACTTTCCATCATTACCAGACAAACTAAACTTCCCTGAAAAGGCTGCATCCCAGTATGGAAAGGTGCCCAGTAGCTAGTGCAGTGCTTTTCTGGAAGCTGATGATTTGTGTCTTTCTGTTGTTTGTGTGCATTCACGTAGAGCTCCTAATTGGACACATCTGCTCTCTGCAAAATACAGTATCATCTGTGATGATTGCTTTGCCATCACACTTCAGAAAATGCATCTGTTGCTGCTAGCTGGGCACCAGTTGGGGGCCCCTCCTGATCTATTCTGTTTCCCAGTTGCTTTCAGAGAGCACCATGTCATTCTGTGCTATTTGCGCATACAGTTAAAAGGTGGACATGACTGCCTCTACTCACCTCTTCCCTCTGCCTCCCCTGCATTGTCCCCAGGATGCCTCACCAATGCTGTTGTTTGTGTTTTCAGCACTGAAGTTCTGCTTTCATCACCACAAGTATTTCCCCTGTGCTGCATTTCCCTGCCTTCTGATGGGGGGTTGAGATTATGTTCTTGATGTTCTTGCCTTCCTCATCTTTTCTTTTTAACCCAGTAATTTAGCACTCCATTCTCTTCACTCATGTCTACTATAACAATCCTGATGAACTGATTGTACCACTGAGTAACCTTCAGTCCCAGTTATCCAACCAGTTTTCACAGTACCGATGTGTACGTTTGTGATTACTTTAACATTTTTCTACTCAAATTTGGCTTCTGAAAACTAACTTTACCAATGCTTCAAAGTAACCTAGAGTTTATTGGTTTTGTCTTTGAGTAATTTAGTTTTAAATGTTCCTTTGGCAACAGAGAGTTGAATTTTGGGCACACTGGAATTTCAAGCCACTACAGGAATACTGTTTTGGTGCCTACAGTGTTGAAGTACTCAAGAGCCATTGAACAAGAGTCACAGGAAAGGTGAAGACTTGGCAATCATCCTGTGGAGTGAAGGTTGGGGTCAGTGTCCTGTCTATTCTAGTTTAACAAAGAGACTGAAGAAGCAAGCTAAGTTAAAGTGCTCACATGGTAAACATAAAATTCATCATAACAGGGTCTTCAGTTTAGCCGGCAAATTTTAACGAGGTCCAGTAGTTAGATAAAACCTAGTTTGAAATCTGGCCTGACTCCTAATCAGTAAGAAAAATTAGCTATTTTTACCACAACTTGGTGGCAAATTCCCTGACTGTGAAAAGTTTTAAAGGGACATTTAAACAAAAATGTTCTAGTTTAATCATAGATGTTTGCTTTGTGCTGAGAATTAATTCCAGGGATCTTCATGGCTCATATTGTATTAGAGGTGACAGTGCCTGGTCAGAACAAGCCCTTTTGACCTTAAAATCTGGACATCCAAATTTGCTACCCTGCTGGACTGCAGGTGCCAGAACAGCCTCTGCCTCAATCCATGTAAATTATCACCACCCTTCGGCTACTTTAATTTCAGCTCATCATGAAAGAGACCAATCAATCAGTATCACAGAGGTGGTTTTGAGCTGCACCAGGTACAGCTGGAAAGCTCTTCAATGCTACGATTGCATATGCCAGCTCGCAGGGAACTGGCTTGTCTAGAAGAGTTGCTGAATTTGGGATAGAAGCAGCTGCGAGGGTAGTGGTGGAGCTGAACAACAGCACGGGCTCTTCTTTGTTGCATGGTGTAGCCCCACAGCCCACACTGCTAATTGCGGGTATCAGCTCTCCTGGGCTCCTCAGAAATCTGTGCCCAGCCTCACATGACGCTCTCTAGGTCTCTATTTCTAGCAGCACCCACCTACCAGCTTGCATACATCCTAGGGCAGCGGTGCTACCAAAAGGTCAGATCTCTACCCCTCTCCCCAGCACATTTTCCCCTCTGATACGGCAGCATGAAGATCACCCAGGCCATCTTATGTCTCCTTTTGGTCACTGTCCTGTGTCCCTCTGAAACTGACTCCGTAGAAAATGGGGGCTGCTAAGGACATCTTCAGACTAGTTTCCCAAGGGCACCTTGTAACAGCTGAGAAAAAGAGCTGAAAAATCAGGAGGCTGAGGAAATGTGTGTATGACTCTCTCTGTTGCTTTTTCTTCCCCCTTCTCTTGCTTTCTCTTTCCACCATCAGGCTATGCCTGCTATAGAATCAGGCCAGTAGCTGCTCCTAACTGCTTCACTTTGCATTTTTCGCTATTGTCACTGTACCAGCCAATCATGTAAAAAATGATATATTGACTTGGCAGGTGCTTCTGTTTTGAACATGATTAGATAACTTTTTATTGTCATCTTCAAAGCATTTTTATGGTCATTTACTGAGTGAAAGGGGCTCTGATTTTGTGAGCATCTGCCAGAATATGTTTGATCCTGTCATCATTTCTTCAGAAAATCACGCGCCTGTAGCTAGAGTGCAAGATACGGTAAGTGCATGAATTGTCCATTGCACTCTGCACTTACAACACTGCCTTCATTGTCAATGATAACAACAGCAGGGGAGAGATCTTGGGAGTTAAGCTACCTGCTGTTTTCTCCTTGATGTTTGAGCTCTTGGATGCTGTATGAATCTCCGAGATGCAGAGAGCAGCTTCTTTGTTGGTGCCCTATTTTATGGGTTATTTAAACATGGTATGCTGTTTGTAATTAGAGTTGACTAGAAAGGAGGATTTCGGTTTCACAGGAGGTGCTGGGTGTTCTGTTGAGTACCAGCACAGCAGCGTTACAGCACTAATGGAGAGCTGGGCCGGGCTTTGCTGCTGCTCATGGAGCTGCTCTGCAGACCTCCGCTGGGCACCCAATTTTAAGCTCCCATCGTGTTCTCACACACTGAGCAGAATTCACATGTACCCCTCAAACGTCCCAAATCCACTGAATCAGCACTTTCCTGCGGAAAAACGGTTAGAGCACTCCCTGTCAGCATTATCTATGTATGCAACAGCCTTCATTGACCTTCATCTGGGCTTACAGTCCCTGTGCACATCAAAATAGAAGTACTTCTTGCTAGCTGAGTTAGGCTAGTAATATTGTGTGGATGAAGCAAAGAGAGTTACAAGTAGCACATCTTTGTTTAAATTTAGCAGTAACCAGCTGGCCACATTCTGTAGGAAGCAGGAAGGGAGGATTCATAGGGAGGGAGGGATCTGATGGAAAATCAAGCAGAGGCTATAAAAACATTTCTCTAAAATGGCAGCATAATGAAAACGGGATGCCAAGCAAAGAGCTTACTGATCATCTGTGTATCACTCTTATGATCCAGCTAGCTCAGCCCTCGGTTCGGAGGGGGCATGCAGGTGTTGAGAAGGATCGCTTCCCACACATGGCATTTTCTGCAGGATCCTTTTCTGCAGACAAAACTTATTTCTACTTCATAACCACTCTCTGAGACAGGCTGTTAAACTGCAAAGTGAAAAAGGCAAAAAGTTGAAGAGATTGGGAGTGTTGGTATTCCTGAGAACTACCAAAGTGAGACTGTCAGCAGAGGCTTGACTCTCAGAGGAAAACTCTGGACTAATTGGTTGAACCTTCCCCTCGTTTTCGTACCACTGTGTCCTCCAGGACTGCTGCTTCCCAACCAGAGCTCTGCTGTCTGTGCTTCTTTCAGTGCTGGCTGTGCCACAAGTACCCTCCTCACATTTGACAGCCATTACCTTTTGTCTCACAAAATTGTCAATAAAGAGATGAAGTTCATATGAAATCAGCTCTCATGGAACAATTTGAAAGACAGATTTGAAAGACTTAACTATGTGTAACATTAATGGCCTCTGATATTGCAAACAAAACAGGTCCTCACATCAGGAAGGCAAAACCATTTGCTTTCAGGACTTTTCTTCTGATTGGGAATGTCAAAGGAAAGAAATTTCAAGAGATATCTAACACTCCCATTAATATCTCTAATGAGGGAATATTTCTGGATATATTAATATATTTATGCTTATGAATCTGTGCAATATTTTCAGGACTATGCCACACAAATATTAAAAACTAGTGAGTCAGATTCAAAACTCATGAGCTCAGTGTAAAGAATCAAGAGGTTTTAAAAGAAAGGGATAACCTTTTTTTGCCTGACAGTTTCTTTTTGAATAACTATTTTGTTACATTTCAAATGTTTTTGGATCTATTTTCTCTTTTTGAAAGAGCTTATTAAGCTCAAAGAGAACTACAATGGCACCTGCTTGTACACGCTGTCACTTCATCATTTGACTTCAAGAACTGGGACACTGAAACAATCGTAGTGGTAGTCCTGTGAAAATCATGAGAGCTGATGAATTCTGCATTTTCAAAGGCAGATCCACGCTGCTGTAGAATAATTTGTCCCTCTAGCTAGCTGTGGTGGAAAGGTCCCTTCAGTTCTAGCTCTACCTTTAAAAACACCATGAGCCAGGTCTTCAGATGGTGTTAGTCACTGTAGCTGTAGGAACATCCCTATGTCCAGCTAAGGGTCTGACCTGATTATTTTAATCATCTGGCATTGATACATACACATTGTATGTTCTCTCACGTTCATGTTTACACAGCTCTAGTCCATAGACTTTGACTAATCTACTATCTTCATTTCTCATAACAACACCCTTGACAGTGTATGCATGCCAAATTAGGCACAGAGCTTTTGAAACAGTGACTCCCCATCCATGTATTTTCCTCCAAAATCAGTGGAGTTGCAGGCAACCATGCCATAAATGTGGAAAGATCCAGAAGACTTTCACTATGCACCTTTCACAGGCCAAAGGCGACATGGTATTCCCCAGAACCCATAACACCTAGCATCCCAGAACACTTGTACATTATAACATTATACTTCTTACATTAACAGCTAATGCCCTGCTGTAAAAAAGAAGGAAAACAAGGGGAGAATGAAAGCAAATGAAAGCGAGAAAGAAGAGAACATGCACATGGAAAGGGACAAAGCAAGAGTGCATTGTCATGGGATAGATATATGCAGCTCCTGGGAGATCTAGAGCCTCAGGTGTGACCACTGCAGGGACAGGTAACGTGCAGGTGAAGTGGTTCAAGTATCACAACAAATGCAGCCATTGACTGATTCGGTGTGCTCTGCAACTGTGAGGCAGTGCCACGCTACCAGCATCCTTCAGATTTGTTCCCTCAACCCCATGCTCTGCTGTGCTGCAGAGAAGGGCAGTCTGTGCTGTACGCCCACAGCCCACCCACTGGGGCTGGCTGGGAAGCCAGTCTTCTCCTCATGAAAGCTGAAGGTGATGGAGAGATTCACCCTGGCCTTCCAGGGTATGGTGCCTCCCATGCTTGCTAGCTCGCAGGACTACCCCAAGCAGGTTTCCTCTTATTTTTTTGGTCATCTTTCTGGGTGTCTCTGGCTATCTGATCTGACTTTGTGAAGCCAGAGCAGCATATATATGGCAGGTCATGTGGAGGAAGAGCCTGACTCAGAATATTTGCTGGGTCTGATTTCTTAACTGCTAAATATTGTACAGAGTGAAAACATGGGGGGTTTTCCACCTTGCTAATCAGGAAAGAGGTAGATCTTAGAAATGAGACAATTATGAAAATCAGGAAGCAATTTAATTGTCTGAAAACAGCTTAATTAGAAAGAATATAATTTTCTTAAATGATAGTAATCATTTTCCTGTGGATTAAAGAACAGCAGACTTCAACTTCAAGGAAAATATCTTTTGCTATGAGAAACCAAATGAATGAAAGAATAATGGAAATAAATAAGTCCATCTTCCCCTAGGTTCTCTTAAGCATTATTCATATGGGAATCTTTTCCTTTTTTTTTTTTTTTAACTATGTAGATAAACCACCAGTATTTACCTATAGCACAATAGCATCTAAGGCCCGTGGCAGGAGGAGGGCTCCACATTGCAGCAGAAGCTGTCTAAATATATGGCAATATACTGTCAGAGTCTCCCTCACAGGCCAAAAAGGGGAAAAATAGTACAGTAAGCAAGTTAAATGCATTGAGCCATCCTTGACTGCTTAAAAACAAGTAAACCTATTTAGTTTATTTGAATAGTAAACATTAGTTTTTAGGGTCAGAGCAGTGGAGGAGCATAGAAGATACCTGCATAGGGGTGAGGCATGTATTGTAGGCAGATTAACCAAGGATTAAGTGTTGCTGGACACTTCATATTTCAAAAAACTAGCCATTAACACCATTAGAGGTCAGCAGGGGTGCACTTGGAAGCCTAAGTATGCAGTCTAAAAACTCCTACCTTGACCTGTAGTTTTAGAGCGATAGTTAAGGCCTGTCTCATTCAGGGAAATGCTTAAGCACCTGCTTAACTTTAATTTAAAGCTCATGGTGTGCCTCATGCTTATCCAGAGGCTGTTTCCTAGGGGAGATAAATAATAAGTGTTGCATATGCTAATATATTTAAATACAGTTTTATTTGCGAAGTCAAACCTTCAAAAGCCAGGATGTTCCGGAAATGAGGTAGCCCCTTGGGCTTATTTACTCTGACACAGACTTTAATCAACTGATCACACTGAATTTCTCCTATGAGGTCTCTGCCTCGTTCAGGACACAGCATGGCTGGAGTTCCTTTAAAAGGCAAATGGTCGATGTTTTTTAAATTTTTCCTGCTCTTCACATTATTTTTCCCAAGTTAAAACATGCATAGTTGGCAGAAAACCTTTTCTGTGCCCTGTCAATAACATGATGGCAAGACATCTGAGCTAATCTATCAGCCTGTTGCTGCTGCAAAGGCCATCTTATTCCCTTCTCTCTTCCCATCCCTGGCACCCCAAGCATAGGTCAGAATATGAGTGGAAAAGGCAATCATAGAAAGGAGCCCATATTCCTTTGAAAGATGAGTCCCTAAAGAAAGCATCTGAATACTGCCACAGGAAAGTGGTACATCAAGGACTGAAAAAAACTACAGAAGGAATAGGGAAAAGATAGTTGGGAAGCCCTGAGTCTGAAAGAGATCTAGTGAACCAGTGGAAGCTGACAGTGCAACTATGTAGTAAAAAAAAAGGCTAATGTAATCCTTGGATTTTGAAGAATGAGTTGGAAAGCCAGAGAAAGAAAGTGATTTCTCTCCACCTCTACCTCTGAAGAAATCGGTGCTAGGTCACTACGTCTACTGCCTGTATCCATATTTTCAAAATACATTGCAGCAACGCAAGCTAACACAAGCCAAAAACTAATTCAAGAAAGATGAAAAAAAAAGGATAAAAGACTTTAAAAAATTCTTTCAACTGGGTTTAGCAGAAATGAGATTGAAAGATCATTTCATTATAGCATAAAGATTTCTTCCCAGAGACACATGGGATCGTTATGCTGATTATTATGTGAAGAGACATATGGGATTTTATTGCTGAACCTTCTGCAGTAAGAGGGCTGATCCACAGGATCAGCTGTGCTCTAGTCTTCCTAGAGGCAAACCCCTCTTCCATCTAGGGCAGAAAGGCATAGCAAAAATGGAGGCTGAAAGCCAGACAAATCCAAACTTGGAGCTGAGCACACCGTTGGAAGTGTGAGAGCAACTAGCTAAGGTGAAGACTGGAGGCCTCTCTGCAAAGCAAGTTTAAATCCCACTTAAATCATTCAAGGCCTAAGATAGGTCTTAACAGTGATATAAAATGACTGCTGGTACATAAAAGGCTGGACAAGATGATTCATTGCTTTCTGATTTTATTCTTGTCTGTGTAAATCAGTGCAGAGGCCAAGCTAGTGGTAGGTCTGGGGGGCACAGCATGGCTCTGGCTGTGCTTAGCAGACTGGATCCTCAGAGTAGACGAGCAGGAAGGCTGTGAGGAGAACTGCAGAAAAGAGGATCTAACCCTGCTTTCCAAGGCAAATTCTAACTGAAGCGTTGCATCTTAAATCTTAACCTTCCCACTCAACCATTGTGATTGGAGAAGCTGTTGTTTTGGCTTGTATTTCTTCTTGTAAATCACGTTCTTTTTCAGGCTGAGTAGCACCTTTCACCAGCAGTGCTCAGGCTGAGACTAAACATCCTACTTGTAGACTAAGTCACTACTTAATGCAAGAATGGCTGTGGCAGAATCTGGCTGCAGCACTGCTCTTGTGTTGAGGAGCACTTTAGTCACCATCAGCCCTTGTTTGTTTTCATCAGAGAATCACTTATGGAGTCAAGAAGTTCTTCATGCAGGCATGCAAGATCTAGGAAAATATATTATGTAAAATGTGTCTTAAATTACATTGAAAGGAGCCTTTTTAGCCACTCAGGCTCTTAACTGGTTGTGTGCATGCTGCAGTCTAGCGTTTATCCTCCATGACTTCTTCCTGCCTGGGGGCAGCACACCAAGCTCAGTGGCCCAAAGCATGAAAAGCTCCTCTGACACCCACTCAGCCTCAATGAATTCTTTGTAAGGCACCAGCGCAAAATGCAGTGGTGGGATTCACACCTTTTTCTTTTTTTTTTTCCAAACTATTTCTAATTCTTTAACTCCCTTTCTGAAATAGAGCAGACTTTTTGATGGTATTTTGGAATTCCTTGAGGAATACAGATTCCCAATCACAACCACTCATGGCAAAGAAGCGCCTGTGTGGAAATCAAGGAAGAAGTACAGTTGTAGGAAAGAAGAGAAGTGTAGTCCACAACAGGTTGCCCATGCCTTGAATACTAGCTGATAATGTACAATCTCCAAAAGCAAGTATCTCACTAGGAAGCCAGTGGAGCCACAATCTTACCCCCCCCCACACAGGCTGAAAAACATGGTGAGAACAGCTCTGCTAGTGGGATGTACAGGGGTAAAAAAGCACAATCAATTGACAGACAAAAGAGACAACCTGAGGACATCTCTGGAGACGTTAGACTTCCACAAATAACTTTGCAGAAGCAAGTCCTGGCCCTTTACACTTTGCTGGGACTGGCATAGCCAAGGATGGAGGACGCAGAGAGCACCTGTGCTGGCACCTCCAGATCTGGAGGGTCCCAGTCCAGAACCCAGGCAAAAGAGTTGACAGCGATTTTTGCAGGGGTTGAACTGTGCAATCAGAGAATGCGATTCCCACTGAACTGTGGAGTTGGGCAGTCTGTAAACCCAGCAAGAACAGCAAACTGCTGTTAACCTGCAGAGAGGTTAGTGGGAACACACGCTTTCCAGATAGTTCATATTACATGAGCATGGAAAGTGTACAGTGCGATAAGCGTGGGTGGTGAAAGCAATGGCTATATCTACAGAGCAATACTAGAAAGCTCTTCCTGTGGCCATGAATAACCTGTAAGGACACCTCTTTTTGCCTTGGTGGAGGTAGCTTTCACAGAAAGAGCTATCCTACCCCTGCTGGAACATACTTCCAGGTAAACGGAGCATCTACACAAACCCAGAACAAACCAGAGACTTAAGAGAGCACTGAATTTCCAGCCTAGTACAGGAGGTATTGTTCAAACCTCCCAGGCCAAATGTTTCTCTGGTTTGTGACCCTAAGACAAGGTTCTGACACATCAGCAGGTAGAGAAGTCATTGTGCCACTGCACCACCTCAGGAAAAGTACCATTCAATGTTAGTACCAGTGGTTACTGGTATTTGTAAGAGGAGGACCTACCAAAGAAGTGTGAGCTAAGGTATAGGCATTGCACTATTCCTAAAAAGAAAACTGAATAAGAGGCTACACACATTTCTGAGATTTTGATAGGATGAGGTGAGAATCACCAGAGACTCAGGAAAGCCAGTTATTGTGGAGTCGCTGAGCATAGCGTGACACAGCTGGATCACTAGAATTGGAAACAGAAACCATCGGCATGCCATGAACTACAATACAGGTTGTACAAGCCTGAATAAAGCAAATCATATGATAGGGCTGTACTAAACAAAGAAAAAAATGCTGCAGAGATGGCTATGGTCAGGTGAGGAAGAACATAATACAAATTTTGCCTAAGAAGGCTCAGCAGCTTATCCTTCCTGGTATAAGAACAAACTCTATAAAGTGGATACAGACTTTAAATTAGGAGACAGAAGCGTGGCTGAGTGAAGCTAGAGGATGGGTATGTTAATATCTCATGAACCATTCCATGGAGCAGTATTAAGTAAGCCAAGATTGAAGTGAGAAGCCTGATCAAGTAAAGCTGACAGATCTAAAATCTCATAAAGGCCCAGTGTGGTGCTGGGAAGAGGCCAGAACAGACTGATTTGTTTGTGATTACTGTTGATCACAGGAGGCCATTACTCCACTGCAGGAAGAATACCAACAAGAAACTGGAGGCATGTCGCAGTGCTCAGACCACTCATTCCACAGTAAAATTAAAATTAATCATGGCCAAATGAGAACTTCCCACAATATCTGCCTTGAAAGGCTGACCAGCAGGATGAGGGCAGCGTTGACCAAGACGTTCACAGCCAAGTAAAACCTAGAGGAAGGACTCATGCCCAAAGCATCCCAGATCAGGGATTTGTGAGCTGCTGGACCAAGACTGTATTTGCCAAAAAAAAAAAGGAAACTCTGCTTCTATATGACCTGGCTGCTTCGAGGAAAAAAGCCAAGCAGCAAAGCAGATTTGGGTCCAGCTATCAAAGCACAAAATACAATAATGACCTGGTGGGGCTTCCCCAGTTCCCAGCCTCGTTTCTTAATTCAGTCTCACCAGTCAAGATTGAGGAAAAGACAGTAGCAGGACCATCACATCAGTAAGGAACACTGAAGGGGCCAAGGTTTTGATTTTTTGGAGATAATTAGACAGCTAGATGTCTGGCCTTTTAGCCCTTTGCAGTAGGCTATTCTCCTTCCTTAGAAAGCGTTGATGCCTCTGAAAAAGCCTGCAGGTTTCTCAACCCGCCCAAAGGGCAGCACTCTTAATCATTGTCTTTCTCTTTTCCAAAATGTCATTTTCCTCCTTATTTTCCTTTGTTTTACACTTATATTCCATCAAAAAGCACTCACAATTATTGATATGGTGAGTTTGCTGTTATTTGCTCCACTTTAAACAGATCTTTTTTTAAAAACATTGAATGTGACGTTATGTTTGACATCCAAATATAAATGTTCTCCACAGAGAGTATGTAAGTATATATGTTCTCTTGCAATTCTCATGCTTTACCACCTGAAATCAATGGGGAAGTTCCCCTGATTTAACTGTATCAACCGGACCCTCTGCAAACTCCCTAATGTAAAATGATTAATATCTTGTGCACGTGATACACAGACCTGCATCCAGAAAGAGGAGACCCAATTCTAATTATGAAAGATACTTCCCAAGAAAATGAATTTTAATTACACTTCAAAAGCAAAATTATGAGCTCTGTACATGGATTATTAAGTTCTCCTGCAGTACAAAGGAAGCGATGTATTTTTCTGTGAATTAAAAAATGTTATTATGCAAAAATCCCCCGCTGTCCGCCTAATCCCCTAGAGGGCAGTATGACCTAAAAATAAATTAAACTCAGCCAGACAATTAGGATTTTTCAAGGGACGGTTATGTTAAATAAGATCGTGTTTCCTCCTTCCTCTGACAAATTGGCACAAAGGTGGAAGAAATAGGGAGACACTTCTAGTTGCCAAATTATATGAGAAAATTAATATAATAAAACGAGCAGTATCACATTATATTAATTTATTTAGCTCACATAATGCATATATTTCATTTTGCAAACTAACAAAGCCAAGTACATTGTACTTAAGTATCCTCTCAGCTGATTTCCTAAGAGGCGTTTTATGGCTTCTGTTTCAGATGGTCTCATTTCCCTGGGCTAGCCTTAAGATTTTGCCTGTCTCTACTACTGCATGGGCTTGATCCAGAATTGAATCAATTCGGGTACCCAAGTGCGAGGGAGGTAGGGAGCACTGGCTTATTCATCAGGCACTGCCAGGGCTTGGTAGTCTAAGGTAGCCCAAATGCTCACCAAGCAGCTACACTGACCCAGTCCTCCAGGTGCTTTTAGAGTCTGAAGGAGGGAAGGATGTGTGCCTACAGCGAAATGAGGAAGCCTCCATCCCATACTGCATAACATTATATTATATAGCGTATGAAGATCACAAACCACCTTTACTTTGCAGGCATGAGCTTTCTGTTTGATGTTAATGGAAGTAATGAGGGGCAGGTTTAAACCACCTAGTGGCTGTTTGTCTAATATAAATACAGCTCTCTTCTGTGCTCAGGTCCCCATTCCTTTCCCATCCAGAGCTCCACTTTCTGGGTTTGGGAAATTAAGGTCTGACTTCCTCAATTGCCTGAGCAGGAGGAATACGCACACTCACACACACGCAGACAGGGCATGTTTCGCACACATCCCTCAACTATCATTTCATTTAACAACAGAAGGGAAAAAATCCAAATGGACAGGAGCGTGGGAGCAGCCCCCAGCAAACACCAACATCTTTCCAGGAGCTACAACCTCACTGTCCACATGGACAATGCCATCTTTTTGTCCTTGTTTTTGGCTGAAAATAGGTTTTCAAGGGCTGAAGGCTATCTTCTGGAGAAGATCTCCCTCTTTATCTCCTTCAAGAAACTGCAGAAACTGAAGCCGGAGGGCCCCTAACAGTCACAAATTTCTTGAGCAGCAGATCCAGTTCAGTTAACAGGCTCCATAGGAGCAATAATTGGTCATCGGGAACCCTTCCATTGAAGGCTTTTCCAGATGGCTGAAAATAAGCTGGAGAAGGAAGGATAATGGTTCAGTATGATTCATTTTCAAATAAAATTGATGGGAAAAGGGACAAAGAAGCCTCCTAACAGAAAGGTGCCATATAGGTGCGCACATTTTTATGTTGGTATCATTGCAGAAAACATTTTTCATTTGTACTTGTCCCAGACCTGCTTAAAGATGATTATATGAATTCTGTGAACACGGAAGAACAAAATATGTATATCTGTGGACAACTGAATTAAAAAAACAGGGTTTGTTTGTAATCACCAAGGATAGGATGGATTAACTCAGAGACCAGTTGTGCTGCATACAGAAACGCTCCGACATAATAGCTATTAGGTTCCTGGAATACTCTTTTCATGAGAAAAAATGTTTCTGAAGAAGTAGCTGGCAGTTAGATAAAAAATGACTTACATCGCTAAGTGTGACTGTTGGATCTGATGACACGTTTTAGGTTAACTAGTTTACATTTCTTTTGAAGTGAATTTCCTAGCGACAATGTTTGCACTATTCACCTGCCTCATCAAGGCCTGTTTAGAATACAGTGCTTAATACAGTTTTTAACCCATTATAAAGCCATGCACAGATAATTTAAAATGATCATAACAACTAACAAACACGTAATCAAGGAGCTCTTAAAATGTATTAAAATTCAGGTCTCTCGCTATTAGCAAAACCGCTTCATTAACATATTAAGACAATGTTCATTTGATAATTAGCTTCTGTTTTCTTTGCATTCTGGCAGTTAAATCATCCCTGTGAAGCCAGAGGGGAAAAGTTTATGCTTCTACAAGGTGTCTTTGGTGAAGTCTAGGTTGCCACCTCATAAATTTTAATCAACTTCCATATTTTCTTCTTCTTGTATTCTGTTTCTGAAATGTTGCAGATTAAAGACCACTTCCATGGTGAATGTGGGAGTTCACAGCTCTCAGGGCTCAGAACAAGAAAAATGATGGGCCCCTTTTCTGCTTTGGACTCGTGCTACTCTGGTAACACAGGTCTCCAGGGAAAGAACTTGTGAATTCCTTGCGTATGTCCTCCGTGGCACACTTGTGCCCCAGGTAGAGCTCACAGCCTGGCAAAGAAGAAAAACGAACACATCAAAGTCCATAGACTGAGAGTAGGATCGCTCTTCTCCATCTTTTCACTAGTCACCAGTTGTTCATTCCAAACAGTATTTTTCAAGGAAAAAAAAAAAGGACTGTTATTTAAAATAGATTTTAAAATATTTCAATCCCAAGAATGAGGCATTTGATTCCAGATTTTTTCTGACACAAACGTCAGCCACATCTGCTGAGCCACCTCTGAGCTGCACATGCAATGTCTTGTATGTGCAGTCTGTTCCCGCTGCAGCAGTAGCCAAAGAAGTAGCTTATTTATAGCGATGGAAGAAGAGGACAGGGATTATTTACGTAAGATTGCTCTAGCTCACGGCCCAAATGCATCCCCTACCCACCACCACATCACCAGCCATTTCCAGGGAAAGCTTCTCATCCTCTCTCACAGATTTGCAACAAGTAGGAAGCCTGCCTTTACTGAATATGCAAACTAAACCAAGTGGTTATAAATTTCTCTGATATATATTTAATTTTAATTTGTTCTTAAAGCTGAATAGAATTAACTGCATGTTCTACTGTCTGAAACAGCAGATACTGAATGCTTCAAGTATAGGCAGGAGTATGGCAGAACTGACCAGAAGGACCTTGCAAGATGGAGTGTCTGGGTACTAAATAACAGATGAAATTTAGTGTAGATGAACATTAAGTGATGCACATTTAAAAAAATATAATCCTGATAACTTCACTTTTTTTTCAGAGATGACTACTTAGGAGGACAGTCCTATGAAAATGCCATCTCAATGCTCAGCAATGGAAACAATGCTAAAAATGCCAAGGAAAGGAAAAGACAGCAAAACACAAAACATAATACCATTGTATAAATTAATTCTACATCTGTATCCTGAACAGTATATACTGTTCTGGTTGCCCTTCTCAAAAAAGACATAGCAGAACTGGGAAAGGCTCAGAGAAGGTTGCCACAGGTATGAATTTTTTTCCCTACAAGGGGAGGCACCTTTAGCCTGAAAAGAAATAGCAGAGGGAAAATTCACTAGAGATGTATAAAGTCCTGAGTGCCAAGGAGAGGACAAATAGAAAGTGATGGCTGTCCCTCTCCCAGTACAAGGGCCAGGGGCCATCCCATGACATGGGCAGATGGCAGATGGCAAACAAAACCAAGATGGTTCTCCACCCAATGTTGTTAAGCAAAATAACTCTTTATCAAAAGACATTGTGGGTACTAAAACTATGCATGAATTCAGGGAAATACTGTAGCAGTTCAAGTAACAGAGACTCATTAATGATTAAATACCTTGCCTGGCTCAGGAGATCTCTGAGCAACAAGTTTCTGGAGACTGGAAGGTTATTTTGGAGAAGCATCACTATATGTTTTTCTCTACTCTCTTGCTCTCTTCTAAACATCTACTTGTTGGCTATTACAGCATATTGGCTAGGTGGAACTTTCACCTGACTTAGCAATTAAGTTCTTATAGTCTCACAATCTTTTATCAGACGAGATTCTACTCTGGGAAAGCCCTTCCGGTAGAGATACGATACCCTCAAATTACTAAATCTGTCCAGCTTAACAGAAATGAAGTAGAGCCACCAGAGAGAAGAAAATACACCATATAATAAGCCACCACTCACTGATTTTCATCTTTCTTTGTTCAGACCACTTTGCGTTACTGTTTCAGATACCTGCTGTAATAATGAAGAGATGGGATAGTGTCACTGATGTCTTCTCATGATTGGTGGTTTTTTAATTATATTTTTGTTTAGATTTTTTTGTTGTTAAATTACATGCACTGAATTGCAGAAACCCCACAAAATTATTTTCATCCTACTACATCCACAAGCACAGACACTGACCGACGTGAATAGAGAAGAGGTTGTATCTTTTCATATATATGGACGAAGCAGCTAGATGTCAAGCAGAGGTGTTAGTTGATGTCTTTGTATCTTTTACCTTAGAAAGTACTCATCTCTGCTTTGATATCAAGGGCAGATGGAGAAGAATATCCTTTTCACCCATCCATTTGTTTCTGAGATGTGTGGCAACAGCACTCACAGAAGACAACAACCAAGAAAACAGTACAAAAGTACATGAAAAAAAGGAAAGCAAAATCTTTAAGATGACATGTTCCCTTCCTTTCTCATGTTGCATCATTAGGAGTCCTAAGAGGTGATCTGCTTCCTTCTTCCATAAGGTTTTCTCAAAGCCTTGCTTTGGGACTGACACGCTTCTCAGGGTGTGGAAAGAGCCTTCCCTGTTCTGCTGCGAGCTCCCCTTGCAAAGCCCTGCAGGGATCATCCTGGCCACCCGCCCCTGCCCAGCTCAGGGTTTTGAACAAGGTCTCAAGTCAGCAGGGAATACCCCCTGACCACCATGCTCATGAGAGCCAGCTCTTTTCTCTTTCCACATCTTGAGTACCTTTTGCATAGTTGTCTCTGTTTCTGAAGGAACCTGGGCCGTGGATGGTAAGAGTTGAATTAAGTGGCTCCTAGGAGGAGTGGAGGTGAGAGTCTAGAGAGAGGAAAGCACTTTGTGAAAGCAGCACAAGCTCCAGCAAGTCTTTGCCTCCCATGGTATGCTGTCTGGCGGTGGCATTTGTAAAACCTACTGGCTCCTAGCTATTTATGAAACATACCAGCTCCCGGTTGCCTTCATGACCATGGGAGGTTTGGACCCCCTGCCATTGCCTTTGGCCAATTAATTCAAATTCATCACATAGCACCCATTAGCACTGAGGTACTCACAGTGTGTTACTGAGACAACAAGCTTCAGGCAACTTTTGGTTATTTCATCTGGCATTCAGAATGCAGGAGGAGAGCAAAGATTTTCCTCCATCTAAAAATGCAAAATACTTGACCTTGGCTCTAACAGAGCTTTGCCAGATGCTGGGATATATTTAACCTTCACTTTCAGAGTACCAGAAACTAAGTCTTGAGGTGTTGAAAACCCTAGATGTTTTTTGAAGGAAAGTGAGAGAAAACGACAAATCAGCCACAAAGAAGCCGAAAACTGCAGCTGCATCAGTGTGACTGAGTTTAAAAAAAAAAAAAAAAGTGTTTTTAAAACAGAAACTGCTGATACGGCTTTTGGTGAAGCCTCTGCAGCAGCTGGGATGGCTTTTAACTTTGAGTTTTCAGTGTGGAAAAGACGATATTTCTTGCATTGTCATTTTTATGAATAACACAGGCAGGTTTCAAAATGTCAGGCCAGGTTGAGGAGCAGATGTAAGGTTAGCTGTGCCTTGGATTGATCCGAATAGCAGGGGCTGGGCAGTTTGCTGGAGATGACAAATACAGGGGGCACAGTTGTTGTGAGTCCTCCAGCTCAACTGGCTTCAACCCAAGCTGGTGGTGGTGTTGGGTGGCCGCAGTGACACCCAGGAAGATGTGTCTGAGCAGCTGCCTCCCAGGGATGCCAACATACCACATGGGGAGAACAAAGCAAAGAAATAAAAGTTAACTGTGAGAAGAGACCTGGTATCTCAGGGTACAGACAGCCTCTTCCTTGCGTGGTGGAACTGCTCAACCTCTTGATGTTCTACACAGGAGAGAGCGGGTCTGGGGCAGAGTCTCCCATGATATCTCTGAAAAAAGGATATTACATCTTCCAAATTAGACTCACCTTTCAGGCAAGATAGAGACAGCGAAGCAGCTGGTTTCAGGCACCATGGCTCTGGATTAAAATCTGCTCCTAGGAGAACAGAGGGCTGAGGAACGTTTCTGCTAAAAGCTGACTGAAGACCAAATATCTTTGTGAAAAGTTCTGGTTTTGAGGAATGAACATTTGCAAAAGGAATTTCTTTCTTTTTTTTTTTTTTTTGTGGAGGATTTTCTTACTAGCTTTTCTTGAATGTCTTCTGAGGAGAAAAAAGAAAGGACTCCTGCAACTCCTGGGTGATCCATAATGAGCTCTCAAAAAGATCCTGTATTTTCTCCCTGGGAACAGAAACACTCCCAAGAGGATATTCTCTGCCTGACAAAGCTGTCAGCAGTCTTTTCTTTCTTTGAATACTTAAGTTAGCAAGAATTGCAATAGAGGTATATTGCTGGAAAACATGATTCAGTTCTTTAGGGATGGTAACCTTGAGCCCACTCTGTTTCCCCAAGATTTATTAGAAGTTTGATTTGGGATTTGTTCACGCATGAGCCAGGGTCCAGGAGTCCAGAACAAATTTCCACAAGTAATCTTTTATTTTATTCCTGTCCCTTTCAAAATACCTCCATGCAAGACTCCTAGCCCTGCAGGCAGCTGAGGGATGGAAGCAAAAGTGTGGTCACTTCAATGCCAAGGACACACATCATCTATTGAAATGCAGCAAAGGCAGAAAGTGTCCTTTGTCAGTTGTTGTGGGAATAGATGTTAACATTTCCACTGTGGATTTGTTCTTTATTGGCAGCTTGTTGAAATAAGAGAACTGGTCTATTGGAGCTGGAGTTCATCCTCAATGGGAGGAAAATGAAACATGGGGGCTGGCTCAGTTTCCCAGTTTGGAAGATCAGGAGATAGCTTCTTACATTCCTGTACTTTGCTAGTGTTTATAGGAACGTGAAAAGAAATGCACCACTGAAAATCAATAGATATGATATGAGAACATCAACTAACCAAATTCAACACCCCCTCCTTGACCCAGTGCTGAGTCTTTGATGCTAAATTAAGCATTGTGCTATGTAAGATGCTTACACTTAATGTCTTTACTCAGTATCTTTGTTTAGACCATTTTTTCTGAGTCATCGAAGTGACCTTACTAGTGTCATGGTTTAACCCTGGTAGGCAGCTAAGCACCACGCAGCCACTTGCTGATTCCCCCAACCAGTGAGATAAAGGCAGTTTAAAACAAAACAAAAAAATAAAAACACACAATAAGAAGAAAAAACCCACAAAACCCAGAAAAACAAGTGATGCAAAAAAACCCAGTTGTTCACCATCAACTGACTGATGCCCAGCCAGACCCTGAGCAATGATAGCCCTGGCCAGCCTCCACCCCCTGCGAATTTTATTGCAGAGCTTGACACCATGTGGGATGGGATACCCCTTTGGTCAGTTGGGGTCAGCTGTCCTGGCTGTGTTCCCTTCGAGCTCCTTGTGCACCCCCAGCCTGCTCGCTGGCAGGACGGTGTGAGGAGCAGGAGGAGCCCTGGCACAGTGTAAACACTGCTCAGCCATGACTAAAGCATCCCTGTGTTACCGACACTGTTTGCATCACAGATCCAAAACACAGCCCCATACAGACTACTAAGAAGAGGTTTAACTCTATCCCAGTCCAAACCAGTACAACTAGTCAACCTTTGTGATCTGAAAATCTTGAAAGGACTGCTTAGATTTGGGATAGAATTTCTATTCCTTCCTATGGGGTTGAGCAGGAGCAGGGTTATCTCTGCTTCCTATGTGAGACCCATGAGTTCTTGTTTGTATAGGGTTTAATAATTAGGTATTAGGTCATCTGACACCTGCTCAGGACTTCTTCCAGCCAGGTAGTGATTCTTATTCCAAATCTGAAATATACCCAGTTTCCCAGGCTCAAAAGTTTGCAAGTGTTACTTTCTTTCTCTAATAATTTTCTTCCCTGGAAAATTGCCATCAAAAGATTTTGAAGAGTGCTGGGCTTTTCCTGAGTGTCTGGAGAAAGGAGGAGGAAGAAGGGATGATTTTTTCTGTGTAGAGCAGAGAAGAAAGAGACTTGTGACCTTGAGAACTCATAACTTCTGCTTTGCCCCAGGGGACAAATCATCACCGTTGGGATCTGAAGCCACCGGGCATAAGTCTTGCTGTGATGGAATTGGGAATCAGAGCAAAATGGGTAGAGCTGGGGCTAACTGCAAAAAGGATTTATGGAACCTGCTCTGCTACTGCTGCAAACTCAGAGGAGAAAAAAAAAATTCCTGAAATTGCTTACCATCTGTGTACCTGTTACAACAATAACATACTTCAACAGATCAGGCAGCCTGTGGTTAAGATTTTACCGGACTATATGCAAGGGTTTCAGTGGATTTTCTTTAAGATCTGGTGGGCTTTTCAATACTCAGTAGATTGACTGGGATTTCCTTAGAATTTTTCAGGCTATATAATGCGATCTAAACAAAGGGATAAATTTGATTAGGCTCAATGCTTCTAAGTTCTTTTTTTCCATACTGTTCATTCTGACTGGACAATGATTTGATTCTGTTTTTTCTTTATTTTTTCCCTAATTTTCTTCTTTTGTCTGCTGCTTGAAGGCTTCATATTATAACAAATCTTCCTGAACAGGAAAAGTTTGTGTTGCCATCCTGTCAGGGAGCACCAAAATAACTTCACTTGTATGGGATAATTTACCTTTCAAAAAAGAACCTCATACATTTGCACCACTGTGAACACCAAATGTCCAAATATTTAGGATCACTGTCTCCAAAATCTTGACACTGCCTTCAAAATATGAACTTGTCAAAACCAGGAAATCCCTAGCTCTTTTTCTGCCTGTTACTCCTTGAGCCTTGCATGGTCTGTCAAGCTGTCTGTCCTTTGCAGGTATGAGAGCAAGAACCTTGCCTTAAGACAATAAAAGAAGACTAAACTGAGACAATCATATGTTTAAAGAGACCTTGGGGTCTACACAAAACTCTAAGTATCAGAGGGCTCATGTTAGGATGATGCTGAGAGACCCTGAATTCTTTATCCCAGGTAATGGAAAAAAATATAAAAAAGGTGTGTGGGGGGGAAAGAATACTCATGGGGTTTTTCCTCTTCTATGGCAAACTGCACCTGAACCTGACACAAGTGTGCAGCTGCCTGCAGCAGACTGGAGTTAAATATAGGTGGCCGAATGCAAGAGACAAAATCAAACCAGTTCTGCTAGGTTGATTGAACGGGTGTGCTGCACCTCTAGATGTTTCTATTTGAAAAAAAAAATAATTGCAGAAGTACCAAGCAGATGAACAGCATTTGGCGTTTAGCTCCCAATGCAGTAAGACCTGTAGTCAGACCTTTGTTGCTTGCAAGAACAAGGTCTGCAACCTCAGTGCACCTCTTGCAAGACTGATGGCTCCTTCTCCCAGTGGCAGAGGTTCCCACTAGACAGTCAAGATTTGGTTGGAATCTAGCTGGGGAATCAGATCAGCAGCACAGAGGCAGAAACCATCTCTGTGTTGCTTGAACCTGACGCTGAAGAGGGATTTGAACATCAGACCAGAAGCCTTTAATTTGAGCCGGAAGCAGGAGCAGAAGTCAGATCCCTCTGGGGCAGTAGCAGCCAGTGTTGCGCTTTTGTGTGCTGGGGAGCAGGTTGGTACCAGGACACATGCCATCCATTCCTTCCTCTCTGATTTCCTTCCTTTCCTTTTCCTTCCTTACTTGACACTCTTCTTCTGTCCCTTGGCCCTCTTCATCCTCTCTGATGTGCAGGCTGATGGACCCACGAGTATCCTCCAGCAGGACTTGCCTCACCTTTTCTATCCTGCACCCTCCAACTACTGCGCAACAGTCTGGCTTAATGCTTGCCTCGGAACTTTCAACAAATGCATTTCTTGGAAGCACAGGTGAAGGGAAAGGAGAAGGAGAAAAATTGGCTCTTTCTTTATCCTTTCTCACTGAACAGAGTAGGAATTGAGCTGTAAGGTTTTGGAAGCCTTTGTTTCCAGTGCATTGTGCTGGGTTTTGAACATGAACCTGAATGAAATTCCCCTGATGACTTGTTTTTCCCAGCACACTTGGGAACAATATGAGGCCGGTACAATGGCATCCGCCGCAGCTTCGTGAGAGCTGCAGCCCTATGAGCAGGTTCTGGTCCCCTCCCCTAGAAAAGGCTTTACTTCAGGGCATAATGTAGCCCTAAATGGAGGAAATTATGCAAAAATCCTTTAAAATTGTTGGTATTATTCAATGGTTCCACATAAAGCTGCTGATTAGGCGACAGAACAAAAAATATATATAGGACCCTGTCTATCTTAGCTTGTCTATGAAATTCTGAACTTAGCAGAAGACAAAGAAATTGGAAGTGTATGTGCATGTGCACACTAATGTTCATTAGCATGTACCAGACTTTGAGTTGTACAATCCAAACTAGAGATGACAATGCACACACACAGAATGAACAAAATGGCAGTGGTAACCCCCAAAGAGCTGTTTTTACAAAAAGAGCCCTAAACCAGCATCTAAGTGAGGTCAGAATTCGTTTATTGAAACATAAAGATCTTATAATTAAACACCAAAAAAATAGTGCTTCTGATTTCTCTCTGACAAGAAAGGAATGATCTGGATACTGATGTATATCAAGAAACAGTATTTAATACTGTAGGAACATTAATGTGTACTTTTTTATCACAAAGGCTGCTTGAATCATTTTGTAAAGCCGATATCATGAACTAAACATACAGAGAAATAAAGGGTTTTTTTCAAGAAAGATAAAATTTCTATTCCTTCATATTATTACAAAAGATTTGAAAAACAACATGTTCTGGCCTTAAGTATCAGACTTACGTTCTGTCTTTTGTTATCACTTACAATAGCACCGCTGCTTGAATACCCAGCCATATCAAATGTAAGTTATTTGTATATCTCTATCCTCTCAGGAAATCTTGACCTTGAAATAGAATAAATATGTAACATGTTCATAGCTAACACCACCAGTGCTAAAAACCATAGACATTGAACAAAAACATGCAGAAGATGAGCTTGTGCAGTGCTATTTGACTCATTGTTACAAAATGAGAAATTACAGTTTAAATGTTTTGCTGTCTTTGAATGACCCTTCATTTGTAATTGATTCAGCTCAACAGACCGCAACTCTGAAACCATTGAGATAGGGAACCTGTTTGTCCCATGTTTAGAGTATGCTTCAGTCACTCTACCAAAATCAAACTGCACAGGATGGGACCTTCTCTATTTGAGAGCCTTGATAACGTGCCACATTAACTTAGAGTCTGAGACAGCTGGTTATTCAGGCTGAGATTTTTAGAAGTCCATCATATTTAGCATTTGTTGACCAGCTCTATAAAAGGAAACAGATTACACATTAAAAAACCAACCTATAAATAAGCCCACCATGTGAAAAATAAATGGAAATCCTTTGAATGACTACTTGTGGCAAGTCTGAAAATTCCCTGTAAGTAGTCATACTTAGAGACCTGTAAGATAACGATCCTTGAGGTGTCTGCACTGATAAACAAAGACATGGTCAACTGCAGTCAAACTGGTAAACCTCGGGGAATGTGATTTTTACATGAAGACTTGAAGGCCTGTGCTAGAATAAGGCCACAGCACACACCTCTGATGGCAGGAGAATGGGGTAAAAAAGTTACTGTATATGACATGGGTCCTTCCTTTTGCCACTGCCCCAGTGTGAATATGGGCTGTAGCCTGACAGATACCCCAAACCAACAGACATTAACTTTACTTTAGATTTATGCAAGATGAAGCAAGCAAGGTTTGGAGTCAAGGGATCATGTCATAATATGTTTGACACCTAAAAGGTGTGAAAGGTCCATCTAAAATCCTGCTACTTGTCACCAGCAAAGAGGAACCCAAGAGATACAGTGAGGACTCAATAACTAGTCTTCTTTGTCTTCCCAGTCACACACAGTTGATCCTGGGAACACATGAACTGCTGTGCTTGTGAGTATGTGGGTGCGAGAACATCAGCGAGTAAAATCTGCGGGAGAAGGAGCATGTGATACTGTAGTCAGTTTTCTTTAAAACAAATATCACCCTTGCTTTCAAAAGGCCTAGAATTGTGGTTTGTTACATTAATTTTCCTCAAGAGCACTAACACGAGTTATAAATTAGCTGTTGGACATAAATGAAAAGCACTAATGTGACAAGCTGGGGAAGGTGCCTAGAGGGATCTTACAAGCTAGCTCTGATTTTATTTAATATCTTTAGTGTGATTAGAAAAAAAGAAGGTTAGAAACACACTGATGGCATTTGCAGATGATTCTTCCCTGGGAAATGTTCCCATCCTTCGTTGGGGACATCATGTTATACAACATACAAGGACTAAAGGAGTCTGGGGAGACAGAAATAAAAACACAAGATTGATCGAGGCAAAACAGAAGGTGCAGAATCTGGAGGAAGGGCAGAAAGCCCAGAATGAGCCTGTTCAATGGGGGTGATGAATCATATTGTCCTCCTTGATGATGCATACGTTAACAGTGGACAGAAAGTACTCGATGAAACTTGCTGTCCGACAAATGCTTCTTATGCTATATGACTAATGAAATACTGTAACTGTCTTACTGATGTTGTGAACAGTAGGAGGGCCATCTAAGCTAGAAAAAAAATGTGCTAATTAAAAAGTACAAACTCAGGAAAGGAATCTTACTTCTTAGTTTTACATTTTTATTTCAAAGAATGGGTAAGAGAAGGGCAGGGAGGAGGGATGTGAATTTTCACAGCTATATATCACGTCAATGAATGTTATTCCAAAAACTACATTGCTACTGGATGGGAAAGGAAGGTAAGGTATCTTTGAATAAAGGCATGTGAGAAAAGGGATTTAGTTTCAATTTTAAGCAAAGAGGCAGAGATGAGCAGGGAGAAAGGACCGAGGGGTTAACACTCAGCTCCCTGGGTAGTTCCACTCTGAGAAAGAGAATTTCAAAATATCACTGTGCCCCCCGAGCAGTCATTCTGCATGGATGCTGATGGTCACAAAAAAAAATCCTAGATCCGACACACCTAATTGGAGATATCAATGTGCAGATTTCTACTCAGTGACAGCTATATGAACTGCTTTTCATGGGCGATACAGTAAAGCAAGTATTTCTAGGGTGGTTCATCTCACAACATAGGTGTGTAAAACAGGGCAAAACAAGACATCTGTAGCATAAAAATGTGACAGAGATAGAGTATTTGTGGCTAAAAGTGGTGGAATATCAAAATGTGTGAATAAAAGCAGCAGCTTGCGATAGAAATAAAAACGTAATTTTAACACTGGAAAAAAATAGAAGATAGGGGAGAACCATCAGGGAACACAATGAAAAACCCATCCAAGACAAGAGAAAGCATTAGGGAAGGAAGAATCTGTCCTCCATTGCTGGAGCTATACTACTGGGTGTAAACCACACAACTGAGCCAGACACTTTTGACTGTGACTGTGTGGTCTGGTGGAGCGTTGGGCTCTGGTTGCCCCTGTTCCAACCAGTGTATCATCTTCAGCAGAGCAACAGACTCAAAAAAGGCCAATGAAGAAGTGAAGTGCTGTCTAGCAGGCACAATGGGGTGAAGGCACTAGTCTTCAGGGCTTGCAAGCTCGTTCAGATCCCCTTAGGAATCTTGGTCTTCTATTCCAATTAAAAAGGAGACAACTCTTGTAGTCAAGTTGTCCATCTAGCGCTGTTACTTTGTGCAATTTGCACATGGATATTATCACAAAAACTGGTACTGCATTTTCCAGCAAATTTACTGCTCACTAAAATTATATATTTGAGCAAGTGAAAATGGCAGAGTTCAAGTCTGTTTTTTCTTACTCATGATTCATCTATAAGTAAACAAATAAATTAGGCACCCACAGGAGACTGTCAGAGCTATCAGGCTGAGTGATTCGGAAGAGTTGTCTAAGTCTGGGCTAGTGGAGAAACCAATTGCAAAACAGAGTGATGAGAAGGAGAAATCCAACAAAATACCAAAGTTCTCAGCCAGTAGGAGGACGCAAGCAATAAAAGAGTACTTTTTAAAAATTAACATTGCCTGACACATCCCATATTGTACCACAAAGCTTTAAACAATTGTGACAATAAGCTTTGCTTTGTTAAAAATAACTTGTCCCTGGAAAGTCCCTGACTTTTCTCTCAAGTACTCCTGGAGTAACTACTGAAGTCAATATAGTTATTTTCCAGGCACATACCCTTCAGACTCCAGCCATTTGACTCTGCTATGCACATGGATGGAGACTAAGGAAAACTGCCCTTTTCTGAAAAGAAAAAAGAAGCATGTGATGTAGAAAAGAAATGAGATGTGGCAAGATCGAATTTTAAAGAAATGATTGCCAGAAAGAAACTAACCTTGAAAGAAACCTGTGCATATAGAATATTTAAAAGTGTAAAGCTTCTATGCTCCTCTCTCATACAATCACTTTAAGAGGGACTTTGTCATGTAGGTGGATACTGGAGATTTTTTTTTTTTCTGTTGTTGGATTCTAACACTCAGCAAAAGTTTCAGTCACATTGAGTCAAGTCCCAGACCAATGGAAAAGGCACGTTTCCTCCCTGTCTACAACCAGAATCTTGGCTCCATAAACAATAAGCAAAAGGAGCATCTCCTCCTAAGTCTCCATGGTAGCCTCAGTTTGTTACTACCTGTATTTCATCAGGCTGCTGGCTGAGAGTCACCCACACCATCTCCTCCCCTTGCCACATGCCTCTCAGGCTCTCTGAGATGGAGAATAAGCCATTTATCACCCAGTTTTCCAGGCTTACTGAGCACAGATGAGTTGGAGTAAAGGTGAGCGGACACAGCAGCTACCTGACCTGGAACCAATCCAAAAGCTATACATCAGATGTAGCTGTACAATGGGGAGGAGTGGATGCCAGAGAGACACAGCTCGCAATGCTTCCTCCTGTCTTCAATCTGTCTTGGCACATGGAGCCCTCCAAGCACAACATCTCCATTCCACTGCACAAATGGCTGGAGAGAAATGTCCACACTTTCTACTTTCAAGACTATTTAGAGGTCCTTTGAGCAACTCATGCAGCCATTGAGCAGCCCACAGAAATCTATCCCTCTAAAAAGGCTTCTACTCATATGGGCCACTTGTTCGCAGACTCCTTTTCTCCCTGACTCACCAGTTCTGTGCATTTGTGAAAACAAGTGGACATGCTTATGGATTTGGAATAGAAATATACTTTGCAACTGCACAGCCTTTGTTGTCACAAAACTGTTTTCTCCTGGACTATGACTTGATCTCAGCTCTGTGTCATAAAAACAAGAGAGAGAACACAGGGATGGAGGGCCAAGGGAAGGAGGAGACTTAGCAACAGAAAGTAACAGATAAAGGAAGAGGCAACCACAGAGAGAAGAAATTTAATATTGATTTGATGAGTTGCATTTAAAATTAAAGAAAAAAGCAAAAAAGATCATGTTGTCAGTTGCAATGGTGGCCACTACAAGGTGTCTACCGTCCCACTATGTGTACACTACTCTGTGAGATCAATGGAAGTTATGCGTGCACATAAAAAATCAAAGGATTTGAAAGTGAAGAGCTTTACCTAGTATTTATTTAGATAACTAATCCAAAGACAGACATTATAGTGTACAAAGAATAATGCCCATTGTAAAACTTGGTGGAAAACCTTTCCTGTGGAAAAAGGAGAGAAGATGTTTACCTATGCATCTCTGGAACTGCTGGCTTGAAAATAAGAAACAAAGGAGCTTTATACAGCAACAGTAAATTTAAGCTGGCAGATGTTTTATGACAATTTAGTGTGGCTATTGGTTGTCTTACCCAAAGTATTCCATAATGGTCTGTTTAAAAGTGGTGGTACAGAATGGTCTAATTCACTCAATAAAAGGATAATAGGCATGTCTCATATGGAGACACTGGATTTTGTTTTTCAGTAAAAGGCCAAAATGCTAAAGGCATTCTGATTCCCCGTTGAAAACAAAGTATTTTGGAAGAGCAGCTTTTAAAGTAAAATTCAGTAATACTTTAAAGAAGACTGAAGGAAACAAATATGCATGGAGGGAACAATGGCTAAAAAGAAAACACTACCACTTTTTAATTCAATTATTTTTAAACTAGTAGGGATAGAATTATACATTAAAAAAAATCCTGAGACTCGCACCCTTAGGACTGCTACAGCAAAGGCATGCACATTTTCTACCTGAGCCTTGGATGCTACCACAGTCTCCAGTGCTGTATCACAGATGACCTCAGAAGACTCAGAAACAACCCTCTGGGAAACAATCTAGGAGAAGCAGGACTGCTGCCTTTGGAAATGCCTCAGTGTTGCCACAACAGTGATGAATAATGTAGTCAGCTCAGCATAATGATTATCTGAAGGCTTTCTAATGCAATGAAAAAATACGGCTTGACCAGACTCTGTACTGCTCCAAAGACTTCTGCAGTCTAGACCATAAGTGAGGTGGTTAGTATGTAGTATCTGTAGCTGTTACCCAGAATTTGATTCTATCTGTTTCCCAGCTACACCCATTCCATTCCCAACTGTATGTCTTCTAGGGCAAGAATCTCAGTCATGCTGGGCTTTGGACACCAAAATCCCTAAGAGCTAAGAATGAAGTCCTTCTCTAACAGGTAATTAATGTGAACATTGATTGGTAAAGGAAGGTCAGACATCTTTCAAATGCCTGGAAAGCAGTCATAACATTCCTGATGTTAAATAAGACCCAGTTAGTGCTGTTGTGGTTACAACATGACTGATTTTCCATTCATTCTCACTCTGATAAAATATACAAGTGAACAACACATATATATATATATACACAGAAGAAAAAAGATTGTATTAACTACTTAGCTTGTGTGATGGAGCAGGCTTCTGCCAAACATTTAATATTCAGATGTACAGTTTGAGAGTTTTTTTCCACAGCTTTCTGCTCCCCAGAAGGAAGCAAACTATTAGGGTTTCTCATGGGCCTTTTGTTACTCAAAACAATTTTAAGAATTCAGATCAACTGGGGTTTTAATTTAAATTTGAGATGATTGCAAAATGAAATTTCTCTCCCACGGAAGAATCTGATATTTCTCCTGAATCCTGACGATTTATTAAAACATCAGAAGCTCTGGTGAAATTTCCGTCTGAAAAAAATAAAAACCCTTGACATATGATATTTTCTTTGCTTCTGTATTAAAACAGAGAAAATGAGATTTGTGGGATAGAAAATTCAACTTCTGATAACGTCAAGCTGTAATCAACAACACAGCTGAGAGATGGTGTCCACCTAAGGAGCTGGAGGACAGAGAAAAACGTGGACAAGAAAAACCCCTAAGGAGTTTCAGTTAGATTTGGTCAAGAGAAAAAGATGCCAGTTCAGAAAAAAATATATTGTCCACTGAAAATTATAATCCAGCTTTACACTTGCCATCTTTTCTTATAGTATAATATCTATCGATGATTCTTTACCTAGTTAAATGTAGATAGCTGTAGGAAATAATGAAAATATGAAAAGATCAACAAATCTACATGAAAGAAATAAGACTGGTGATTGAAATTCACCCCACTTCTGATGCTTATTTATAGGTTTGACTATATGAGCAATAACTATTCTGATTTTCCAGTAACAGTCATCTCATGTCTAAACACCCTCCTCCAAACTTCTTGGTCATGGATTCTCCTGAGATGCTAGCCTTAATTTGTCTCCAAACCCACTTCCACAACAATTTATTCAAGGTCCATGATGGTGAAGTACAGGGCCATTTGTCTCCAGCTTCTCTCGCAAGGCCCTACCATGGGCCTCAAGTGGTCTGAAGAGCCAATATAAGGCCACTGAGTAATATTAACTTTAAGGGAATAACCACTCTCGTAAGCTAAAGTGCAGCAAGGCACTGAAGTGGCCCCACACATCGGAATTTCATGATCAGAAAAAGAAGCAGTTTCAATGCTCAAAAGAATATAAACTTTCAAACGACACTTCATTGAGGGAAGGATGGGAACCTGCTGTACTTGGTTTGTCATCCACTCTCCTCCCCCAAAGGCAGTTGCCAAAATAGCATAACCGAAAGCACGTTGGATGTTGAATCATGTTTGATTCAGCAAAGATTGCATCTACTGAACTGACTGCATCATTTTAGTATGCGCTTATACATTTACCCATCCACAGAAAATGCTTTGTGCTCCACAGGAGGTATTTTTTTGCTTTCTCTCTGCATTTCATGTAGATGTGTCTGAGAGCATTTTCTGTAGTTTTCTTAACAGAGGTGTATGGGTGTGCATGCTATGTTCTGCCATGTGATTTCTTTCCCTTTTTATAACCATTATCATATAAATAGTATTAAATGCTGATCAAAAACAAAAAAAAAAAATCATTGACCAAAACATGCTTCTTGTTTTAAAAACAGAGGTAAGAGCCACTGTCTTATTAGAAAAGGAAGAAACACCTGAAAACAGCATTACAGCATTTCTCATCTGTGTAGAAGAGGGACCAGAACTGAGCCTTATTTTCTAAGTAGACAAGAAAACAAATCATATAAGAATTCAGACCTCTGACCACCTCTGAAGGGGAAAGCTAATGGAAACAGCACCTCACTGGGGACATTACTGCATATCATCACCTAACAGTGACCCTGAGGGAAATGAAACTGAAGAGAAATGGAGCCGCGTGTGAGGGAGGTGGAACTGTTCTCATTTCTGAATCTGCAGCAGAATAGCCTAATTGGATATACAGCACAGCAAAAGGAATAAATGCCAGAGGAAAAGTATTTTGAAGCTTTGTGAAGGAATGACACGTAGATTGAGAGAAAGGCCAAATCCTGCATTTCTAGCCATTTTTTAATAAATGCAGGATACCTAATAACTTACTCAGAAAATGAAATTTTAAAGAAGCTCATCAGTTCAAGGAGCTGCACATTCAACAAGTGCTATGCCTTGCAAGGAACAGGCCATGAAGAGCTAAGCATCTGAAGCTCATTGGAAAGTTCCTACAGAAGCCAAAATTTCTCAGAGGTATAAACAATTCAGACACCTTTTTTTCTGAAGTGGTTGGTCACTGTAATTCACCATTTCCCTATGGAAGCTCCTGCAGCCTGTGTACTGCTGCTAGCACTCGAACTGGTCTGAGTGTTGTGTGGAAAGGCGCTCAGCTGGGAGCAGGATCAGGTACCTGCCTCTCCCACCAAAGATAGCTCTTGCCAGTACGCTGCCAGTGCTGGTCAGCTGCTGAAAGTGCAATGGGAGGAAGAGAGGGGGCGAAAAAAAGGCTGTGTGGCTGGTTAGGATGCTTATGGTTGGCATGCTAGAGCTGGGGAAGAGTTGACAAGAGGCTGGGGAGCTGGAGGTGGGCCGGGGAGAGGCAAAGGTACCGTTGATGTCAGGAGCCCTGGCCAGAGCTGACACCAACAGCTCCAGCTGCTGTCCCTGCCAGCAGCAAGGCTTGCTGCAGCAAGCAGTACCCAAAGCAAGATCTGTTTGGAAACCCCTGCTTCATGTAATATGTATTTCCATTTGATGTTTCCAGGCTGCATTCAGGACAAAGCTTTTTTACTGAAAAAGCACCAAAATGCGCTAATGAAAAGCAAGTACTCTTCGACAGGTTTTGCAGTGCAAGCTTTAAAGGCTCTAAGTACCGGAGACTCTTCCCACTGAATTTAAATGCAATCCTTATTTCTCACTCTGGGAGAGTCCTGGGCCACAGGTGGCAAAGTGGCAGGACGGACCCCTGCCTGCAGGCGATGGCAGAGTGTACGTGCTCCTCAGGCACAGCCTGCAGCCCTGTTTGCAGCCCCACAAGGAGGGACTGTGGAGCTGCTGGGTCCAGATGTTTTTCCTTTCAACCTTTTTTTTAGCCTCTCTGTACTCGGCACAAGGGCCACTGGGGGCTTCATTTGTCTGCAGCAATGAGCTGCTCTGACTGTGCACATACTTTTTACCAGAAACTGTGCCTCTCAGCCTCGGCAGCAGACTGTGCTGGCTGTGCCGCCAGAGAGGTCAGTGCAGCCAGATAGGCAGTAGGTGGATTTGCCTCCATTCATTTGTCAAAAGAGGTTTCTAGAAGGGCACACTGATGATGTTGGACCCACTTATTGCCCATATCACCATGAGCCAAATTTTTGCCTCTTATGCCATTTCAAAATAGGCATAAAATGCTTCTGTCTCTCACCCTAAGACCGTTAATATTCATGGAGTGTTTTGCGATCCTACAGAGAATAGGGGATAGAAATGTCAAGTTTATTCACCTACAAAGCTTGTGTTTCACTAATGGACAAATCTGTGATGCTCTCCCTGCCTTCTAGCGACTTCCCAGGGCATCTAGAACCCCTATGGGATGGCAGAGTTGGCACAGCAAGTATTGTATGTAGATGGCGAAATGGCTTTCCTCCTTAGCCCTGTGTTAAGTGGTCACTGAATGAGTTTGACTCCACAGACTCAAGGACAGCCAGCTCAGGTTGCTTCCTCCAATAATAATACGTAAACAAGTTACTCACTTGTTTTTTTCAGTTATGTTATTCAGAGGCAGTAAAACACTGTAGAGTATTCATTCTGGTTCCAGTTGTGGAAACGAAGCATGTATAATTACCAATGTGGGTAGCAGTCCATCTCATAGCCTTACTTATGCCAGTGAAGGATATTATCTCATTATATCAGCTTAGCAGCCTTCTTTCCCTGGAATTTGAAATAAGCAAGGCACATAAAAGAATGATGAAACAACTAATTACAAGGGACATTATTTTAAAAACTGCACAGTAGTCAAAATCCATTAATGGACTATTTTACATCATTAAACTACTTCCAAGAAAGTATCTAGGCTTTTTCAGCATAAACATTTCTACATTGAAAATGTAACTTGAACCTAACTCTATCATTGGCTATTTTTTGAATGAGTATAATATGTGCTTTCATTTATGACAGGGCAAAGATGAGTGAAATTTTAAACTTCATTATGCCTATCATCCAAAGTAATTTAGAAGATAGTCCTGCTACATGGAGACTCTTCTGCACTAGAACGCTAATAACGACTAATGCCTGGGGAAACAGGAAATAGGGCTACTAGCAAGGACTTGTTTTAGCACATGTTTTAGGGTTTTTATTTTAATAGAAACTGCTGTTCTAATTCAAAGGTAAAAGACTTCTGGACCTTTGGAAACTTCTTGGGTGCATTTTTAAGGTTACAGTACAAATAGAATTTGGTTTTGTTTTCCAATTCTTGGTCCTTCAACCCAACTGAACCTCAAGCTGAACTTCATTCTTTCCTTCTTGCTGACCAACTCCAGGAAGAAAGATTCTGCAAGGCTGTGCCCATCTTTTGTTATATCTGTGAAACATTTTGGTCAGCTCTCAGTTGCAAGTGGAACCATGCTACCCATCCCCTAGAAATATGAGAGACAAAGAATCCTGCTCAGTGGACCAATAATATGTCCAAACGGTAGAGAGGTTGCTGCTGGGGGCAACAGAGAAAGATGTGGACAACAGACAATTACAATAAGAGCAGCTCTGTTCTTCACACAGCTGTCAGAGTGGGTGAAAAGTCCCTTTCCAACTGGGTCCTTTCTTTGACATGTTACTGGTTCTTCTTGGGAGAAGGAAAAGGTGAAATATTTTGATGAACCCTTTGCTTCACCTGCCTTGGCAAGAAAAACATGCAGGCAGATCCCATATTTTGCACTGTGCAGCTCATACAAACAAGCACATTTGGCAGAGTGAATGTCAGAGGGTGAAACCACCAGTATTTGAGCAAGGGTATGGGGTATGTGCAGTAACTGAAAAGCACAGACAGCCATTGCTCCCAGTAGCAATTCAGTATTGCAAACAGTTGAAATTCACCATCCCTAGGCTGCATTTGTTGCATAAAATAGAGGGACTCTACTTCCATAGATATGTGCGGCAACATCAATGGCCATTGGTGCTGCAGTGAGCCAGCCCCATACTTTGGTTTGATGACGCTCTGTGAAAGATACAATATTGTGGGCTAGTCCCGCTGATGGAGCCTGATGTGGCCTTAGGGGCAATGAGAGACATCATCAGAGTAGTCAAATTCCTTCTGTGGCACACAGGTCTCATGGCCCAAGCAAAGCTTCCCTGCCGTGTATGCCATGCGTACCTCTCATTGTACGATGAACTTTGGAAAACCTACCTATTCACAGCAGGAAACTCTTGAAAGAGTGGTACCTAGAAACTGAACTAGTTGAAAGTAGTAACTGAACTGAACCCTTCCTGGCAAGAGGAATGCACCTGTTACATCAGTTCCCCGGGGCCATATATATGTCAGTAGCTGGTTAACAAAACCCAGGCCTGGAAACAATGCTGCAGAGTGTATAGCTTTGTTAATGGGTTTGGTAGCAGGACCAATAAAGTTCATTGTTGAGTTTCCCTACAAATGGCTTCCTTTGTGCTGCAGCTCTTTACATCAGCTTTTAACTAGACCTACCAGTTGTACGAGCCAGACTGAGGGCATGATCTTCCCAGAGACTCTGGTTCCCATGAAGTGAAAAGGAGACTTCTGAAACATCCCTAGAATTGCCCTTGGGCTTCTGAAATGGTCCTCTTTGCCTAGGAAACCTCCGTGTTCTCTGTCCCAGCAAAGAAACTGAAGAAAATCAAGGCAGAGTGAATTGTGAAATTTTTTTTTTAAGACTCAAGGGAAATGTTGATTTTAAGGCTCACGTGAGAAATAAGCAAATCCACCTGCCACTCACAGTGGGCAGCTGAGTCAGTCTGTCTCTATCAAGCCTCTGCTTGCTGACATCTCAGCTCAACCTCTGAAGACTTCATCCCCCGATGGCACAGCAGGTTCACTCCCCACACTCGGAGAAGAGCATGGGGCAACCAGGCTGTCCCTGCAGAGCCGGGACTGAGCTCGGCCCTCTCAGGGTGTTCTCATGGGCTGCAGGCTCAAGGGGTGGGAAGCAGAGAGGGAAGAGACAGAGTCGCTCCCAGCCATCAGGTTTTGAGTAAGAATCTTTTGTGTATGTGACCATGAACTGTCAAGAGCACAATCTGAAACTGGTTGTGCTGCACAAAAGCAAACACTTGGAGGAGGCACAAATTATTAAACAGCTCCTCTTGATCCAGGAATGGGCAAATCGCAGGTAGTTTCTGAGAGATGGGGAAGAATACTGCTCAGAGGCCGAGCAACTCTATGGGAGGGTGCTGAGGAGGAGCTGCAGCAACATTAAAAGAAGCTGATCCTTCCCTCTAGATCTGGAGCGACGCACAGCGAAGAGGGACAAATATCCACGTAATTACACCGGTCTCCTACGAGGCCGACTGAGCAAAACCCCATTTCCTGATTTATTTGTTTTTGTCCTGGCTGGGGCGAAATTTCCACAGCAGCAGGAGGAGGAGGTCGGCAGGGCCAGGGGAGCTCCAGCCGCGGGGCCCGGGCCCGGCGCTGCACTTCCCCCGGTGGCCAGCGGAGGCTGCTGCGGGTCGCCTCGGGGGCCTGGCCCCGGCGCGGCCCTCCCCGGGCAGGGCGGGCAGCCGGAGCCGCGGGAGCGCTAAAGCAGCGTCCCGCCGTGCGGTGATTGCCCCAGCCAAATGCAAAACCAAAAAAGCCAAGGGCCCCACGGGGCAGCTGGCAGCTTTCTTCCGAATTGAAGCCCCTGGGGACACTCAGACCAAGCCGCAGGCGGGGGGACAGAGGGGAGGCAGGGATGGCTTTGCGGGCGATGACCCGTCCGTCCGCTTGCCCGCTCCGAAGTCGGAGACAGCAAGGCAGCTGCGGACAGACCCGCCCGGGGCCGCGCAGTCTGGGCGGGTTCCCAGGCTGCCCTGGGCTCGCCGGCGGATGCCCCGGCCTTCGGCTGGGTGGCCCTGCCCGGTACCCTGGGGCAATGAGGAAGGGCCGGAGCTCCTCGCAGCCCTCCTGTCACTTGCCCTCCGGTTTTGCTGTGAAAACAAAAGCAAAGAAAACAAATACCTTCCCCAGC
>VXBO01008970.1:415-23603 GCA_013400135.1 Rhinoptilus africanus
AAGTTGAGAGCCCTTACTAGGACTCCATCCCTCTGCCCCTGATGTGCTGCCCCACTGTTTGTCACAGGCAAGCATGAAATTATTGACCCCTTCAAATCTAGTTTAAAGCTCTACCAATGAGCCCTGCCAACTCCTGCCCCAGAATCCTTTTCCCTCTCTGGGATAAGTGCATCCCATTAGCTGCTTGTAGCTCTCGTGCCTCATCTACCACACCGTGATCATAAAATCCAAAGCCCTGTCGACAACACCAGTTCCGGAGCCATGAACTGACCTGCTGACTCCTCCTATATATTCTCTCATCCATTGCTGATGTCAGAGGGGTGGAGGAGAACACAGCTTGTGCTCCTGATCCCTTTACCAGTTGCCTTAAGGCCCTGAAATCTCTTTAAATGATTGTGAGCCTCTCATTGCTACCTCATCACTTCCCACCTGAAAGACCAGAAGTGGGTAATAATCTGAAGGCCTCACAAGGGTGGGAAGTTTACCTATGATGTCCTTTACCTTGGCACCAGGGAGACAGCAGACGTCCCTATGAAGCAGGTTCGGTCTGCATACTGGGACCTCCGCTCCCCTCAGCAGGGAGTCACCCGTCAGATGTCAGCAGCAATATATTATTTAATTTTTTTGAGCAATAATGGGTAAAATCTAGTTTAATAGTAATAGTAGTCTTCAAACAGGGAAAAATCTTGACTAGTTGGTAGAACAAAAAGGGGGAGATATTTAATCTCCATTTCATAATCACATTACTCATTGCAGACAATTCACTTGCTATTTTCTTTATAAAAAGGTCTTTAACTGTTCCTCTGAAGGGCATCAGTTTTGAATGCTTTTGTTAAGCACAGAAGTTCTAGTTTCGGATACCTTTCAATAAAAGATTATACATATAATCCTTCCTAATCAAATTCACCTTTTCCCGGTATGTTAACTAGAAATCAGTGACCAACAATATACATATACTAAATCAACAAGGCCTCTTTTGAAAAATATAATCTTTGAAACCTCTGCCTACCAGCATACACCTCTCTCCTCAAGGTACATTTTAAAAAATATTTCAGACAGGCAGTTTCTGCATCGAAAGTTGAATGCATAATGCAACAAGCTGCCTCCAAATCTGCATTCAGCACAAAGCTTAGACCGGGAAGGGACATGGGGGGAGAGTTCTGTTATATAGAAGAGATATGAAAAGGCAGAAACGTGCTGGTATGTACTACAGTCAGTAGCAACAGCACATGAACTGAAATTGTTATCCTGATGATTCCCAGAAAAAATAAATTACAAACCCCCTATTTTTGTCCCTGGGATGCAAGAGTCCTAGGTACCTATCTGAAAGCCAAACAAGCAAAAACTGGGACAAGTTTTTGCTCATACTGCAATTAGGGTACCAGAGGAGCCAGTCATCCATTTCCCCCTTGTGTCATGGATACCTTGGACTTGCTCTGAGATTTCCATTTGTCCAATTTCCTTAGAGTCTGTCCTTATTTTGAAATCCTGTGCCTGTCACTTGCCACTTAACAGTGCTGTAGAGCACAGGTTTCCGACTGTATCTGCCTATTGCAGGCTGGCACACACCAATATAAAATCAGGATCAAAAACTGGTCAGAACCTTCCCCTAGGAGGGGGTTCACGTTTTCCTGGCCACGTGTCCTGATCCCAGCACAGGCCAGCAGACAGGGTGGTTCCCAGTGGAGTTACAGATTGACATGCAGTGACAAACTCTTGTTTCCTGAGCATCACCATCCCATTACCCACCTTGGCCAGCACTACATGCATGTGTTATCCGATGGACTGTTTATGGTCCTGCTCTCCAAACCTGTGCCTTCCTTTAACTTAGGTCTAAACTCAGGTTTCCTAACAGAGGAGTTGTACGAGCCTTTAGTATATAACTTTTGAATTCCATGATGTTATGCCACCTTGTGTCACTAGAGGATCTGACCTCACACCTAACTAGATGAAAACTGGTACTCATTACCTCCATTAGTGACCATGATTCCTTACTGCTGGCTAAAGGACTTCATCTCACAACAAGGTTTGACTGTAAGACCTCATTCCCAATGATTTAGAGCATTAAAAAAAAGTAAGTACCAAGTAGACATCAACATCACATGAATCAATTTAATCTAAGCTCATTACTGGAACAATTTTTTATGAAGATAAATTGCAATAATTTGAGTTGTCACATGCTGATTTTGTATATACATATTTTAAACCACGTGCTGAAGAGAAACCAGCACAGCTTTGGTTTCCATTAATTCCTCCCCAGGACTAATGGGCTGCATGCTATTCCTGGACACAAAGCACAAAAATCACACATCCTCTAGGGTAATTTAGGAAACAGTTGGCTATCTTTGCACTTCAGCAAAGATGCTCACTGCAAGGACATGGGGTGTCACCACTCTGAAAAGCCTTATACATAGACTAAAGACAGGACTTCAGGGAAAGAAGCGGGGGCTCATTATTCCCTACTTTTCAAAAAAAAAAAATAACAGAGTTACTGCCCTGAAATCACTTAGATGAGGGACAAGAATCAAATCCACATTCACTGAAAAGCAAGAAATAACTACTTTCACAACAAGTGCAGCAGAGGTCTCTCATAAGCATCATCAGGGTTCTGATCAGTCGAAGGGCCTAGACAGAGTAAGATTTCAATGGATTTTATTTTGTTACAGGATATAAAGTACTATCTATGTGGGGAAAACTCACATAGAAAGCACAGTCTCTTCCGTACTAAGAAAGTAACAGGCTAGATATCAAGACTGGGATATATCCAACACTCTTAGTGAACTCAAAATAACTGCATGTGTCAGCCATATGTATGGAAAACAAATACATTTATAACAGGGAAAGGACATAAGGAGAGCTCTTATGGCTAAAATGAGGTACAGTCTACCCATTTTTGAACAGACAAAAAAAATCCATCACTCACAATAGCAATGCTTCATAACTCTGGAGATCCAGTACTAGAATCACCTGTATTCTGAAAAAGTCAATATTTTTATTTAAGAATTGAGAAAGTTTGTTTGTCTGTGTCAGTTCTGTCAAGGATTAATAAACCATTTTTACAGCAGCTAAACCACAATTTGACAACAACTCAGGCTAGCAGCATGCAGAGGGATTAGTGGCACGACTCTGACTTTGGGCTCTACCTTCACGGAGATGGATCTAGGTGGGTAGTCTGCCATTTGTGACAAGTTAAAAGTCAGCAAAGTAGATGGAGACAGGTAAATGTGATGTTGTGTGCCCAGGAACTGTATTGTATTGTCGACAGAAATATCCCAGGCACCTTAAAAAGTCACATTTCTGCTGAACACAAATACTTTTGAACCCAGAAAGGAACAGTGTAATTTCTACACACAGGAAAGGAGAAGCACTATCCCACATTTCACTTTAGCAAACAATACTATAACTGAACTTAGATCTCTTCAAATCAGTGAGACTAGTTACCACTTATGTTGGTGATGAAATCTAACAAGCGAGTTATTTATTACCGCTTCAGTACTCTGTACCCTGCGAGTACTCACCATCTCTTAAAGACCCATGGTAGTTGCTGCAATGTTTCATCAATGGTTCTCAGCCCTTCCTTTTACAAATGTAGCTAAACTTGGCATTAGAAAGTAACTCAACCACATATCCTCAGAGGAGCCCATCCTATTTAACCATAGAACAGTGTTTGCAAGACCAGCACTTCCGTTAGCAGTCTTTGGAAGTAAATCTGGCATTTTGCTGGTGAGCTGCTGACTAAGTCTCTCCACACCACTGGAGACTGAGAGGTCACTGAATGACAGCTGCTTTCACCAACACAATGCTCTTAAATTGTTCCACTGTACTTCTTTCACAAGCAGCGTCTTACAGCAGGGATGCCCAGAAGACTCTGTAAAGAGAGAAACCCACCATTTTAGCAGTTCTAAACTACTTTTCCTGATCCTCCTACTTCTGCTTATCTTTATTCCAACACTGCCTGTGGCAACCTCCCCAGCTGGCAATCCCTCAAAGATGAAAGCTTCTAAATTACAAATAATTACAAGTGTGCAATGTAAGTCTGAAACATGTTATAGAGTCTTGTCTGAAGAATAAGATTACTACAAGGAAAGCAGATACAAAATGTGCATATAGACTTCACTAAATCCTTTCAATGTCTCAATGAACTATAAAACTTTGCTAAAGCAAATCCCCTAGAGGGGGTATGCCTACCAAGTAGAATAAGTATTTTTCAAGTAGTGACTGCTACCAATTGAGTTATCATCCTCTTCATTATTAAATAAAGATCTGGGAAAGCCATTTTAAAAGATGCTTTTGCCTGCCTATAGCTTGCACAGATTCAGACATTGCTTTCTGCAAGTTTACTTGAAACCTACACCTCCATAGCAAAGCTTGTCTCTTCAGTGACAATCAGCACATTTCTTCCTGAACAACAGCTGCCACCATGCTAGGATACACTATTTAGAAAGCAGATGCATAACAGAGCACTGGAACAGGCTGCCCAGAGAGGTTGTGGAGTCTCCTTCACTGGAGACATTCAAAACCCGCCTGGACGCGTTCCTGGGTGATGTGCTCTAGGTGACCCTGCTCTGGCAGGGGGGTTGGACTAGATGATCTTTCGAGGTCCCTTCCAACCCTATGATTCTATGATTCTATGATTCTATGAACTTAAAATAGAAAAACAACAATTAAATTATCACAAGGTGTTTTACAGTAGAGATAAATATAGCATGCAAAATGAAAATATTCAGCTAAAAAGCCCAGACTGTTTAGTGTTGTTAGTTTTTTAAAATGAAGATAGGACGATGAATGACGATGCAGACAACCCAGAAAAGCGAGATGCAATCCAATACAATTCATTTGGGTTTATCTGTTACCCAAACTATGGAATATACTTTTGGACACTGAGCCTTGAAAGTCACATTGTAACATTTTTCTGGGGACTCTTCTGACACATATAAGTATGCTCTTGGAGCTCTCATTTTACGCTCAGCCTTTCAATTAGTGCAAGACACTTGAACTACACCTGCAGAAGGATTTTACAGTCTGACCACTGACATGATATTGGAATCAGGAGAAAAAAAATACATATATGCAGCTCTTTTGGCATTCCTTCAAGATATACAATAACAAATCCTATCATTTCCTATTCAAAACCAAAACAGTTCTTACACTGCAACAATCCCTGGCTCAACCCAATGAGAAAACCCCTGTTTAACTGAATTCAGTGTTCAAGATCTCAAGAACCTGCTTAAGCCTAGATCTCAAGCTTCAATGGACTGCCTCTTTTTTTTTTTGCAAGCTTTGATTTTAAGTTTTAACGATCTGCAATGCAGCAAACTAGTAGTAGCAGCTTTCTTTTGTGTCAATGTAAAAATGCAACTAAGAGTGAAAAAGAAAACCAATCTTATTTGAAAGAAAAAATATGAAGACTGTCAAATGTTTTTAAATCATGTCTTTGACAAACAATTTATTGTTACAGTAATAATAAGCAAGACTTGTATACACACGAAGATATCTTTATCATGTTCTCTGACACTTGCTTAAGGACATACTGGAATTCTAACACTTCATGCTTAGATAAAACACTTTGCACATCTGCTCTGTTTTTTCCTGGCATGATTCAGCAAGTACCAAGTTGCTTTTTGGTTTCCTCCATTATCAGAATAACCAAAGCTGACACTGCATCCACAAAAGAGCGCTCTGTAAATATGTGATTACTTTAAGGTTGAACAGAGCGAATTCTAACCATTTTACTTGCAAAGTGTTTCCTGCTTAACATCGCAAGAAGCTGTGGCTTTCTGTACCTATGAGAATGGTGGGAAACCACAAAGAAATCCTGACCCAGCCAAATATCAGCAGTAAAACCCTCACTGACCTCAACAGAAGTAAAAATACCTGGACTGACTCTGGACAGACTGTATAACACAGTATCCAGTCTAACTTTGGTATACATTTTCCTACAGACACCCTCATCTCTGAGTAGAGAATATCAGTAAGAGTCCCAAAGCTTCACCTATGGAGTTTCAGTTATTAGCTGAGAGCTCAGTCTGGAGACCTATATAGCAAAAGTAATCTACAGTAAGATGGCCACACAGAGAAAGTTCTTTTGTGGACCACATAAAAAGACTTCACAAACTGCTAGTGGCCTCCAGCTTAACAAATTGGATCCATGATCTAATCTGTTTTGTTGTTTCATCTAGATTTAAACACACAACTTGTATTATATCAGAAAGGCTGAGGAAAGTTTTAATGATTCTGGGCAGTGACTTCCCCCCAACTCTGCAATCTCCTGGCCAGACAAGAAGAACTTTAAGGAGACATCAGTTATTGCCAGTGTTAACGTAAGATTACACACAGGTCTGCCTACTTAGGAGACTTTAAGACAAGAAATTGGTTCTGCTCCTCACATATGCCTCACATTGGATCCCTACGATATAGTTCAGCAGAACACTCTTTAAAAGAGCAAATCTCATTTATATTCTATTAATCTCTCCTAGAAGGCTTCAGAAGAAATATTACTTTAATTTTATACCTTCCCTGATTCTTCAAAAGCCTGTGGTGAGTGGATGAAACCTAATGCCCATTAGTGGCAAACTGCCATAGGGTAAGTTCTCCTTCAGTTTTCTTCAAGTAAAACCCTTGCAGTGCAGCCTGATTGTCCAATCACTACAAGATCCCTATCCTTACTGCAAACAGAACAATGAAGTTTATTAATAGCCATTACTCATTTTCTACAGTGGCTACGAGCAGGCAGACTGCTGTTTGCCAAACGTGAGCAGCAGTAATAGTTTGTATCTGTGCAGACCTCATGTCAAATCCTGTGAAGAAGTGGCTTCATGGGTGATCAGCAGTAGGTGGGCTTAGCTCGTTCGTTAGAAAAGCCCAGCAATTTCAGATTACAGTAACAAAGCATTCACCATGCAAATAAATTTCCAGTAATTACGCAATTTAGACCCAAGAAGGATTAGGGTGCTTTATTTTACACTCCAAAGAGACAAATAATAGATTTTTTTTTTTTCCTCTACTGAAGAGATTTAAGGAGCCTTCTAAAGCTTTAGTGTAACCAGCAAATTGAGCTGTACAGCAGATAAGAACTGTAGCATGCACTAATTTGGCTGACGTCAAAAGCAGTTAAATCTTTTGTCTCTATCAGTGAAAGAATGACTAACCAACCAGTCCAGAACTAAAGCGTCTTTCATATATTCAGGTGACATGCTAGCTAAAAACAATGTGTCACAGATCAATGCCTGGCTTTAAGCATCACAACAGTTAATGGAAAATTACAACAAGCAAGTAAAGCAAGAAAAGCTACATTTTTCAACTTAAAAACAAGTTATTCCACTATTAAAAAATGTGTACTAATGCTGCAATTAAATGCCTAACTTTCTGAGCAAGCAGCTTAAGTATTCTGACCCTGGCAAGCAGGTGTAACGTTTAAAGGTTGTGTATAACTCCATAGGCTTTCTAAGGAGGGCTCTCCTCTTCAAAGACCGCCCTGAGTCCTGCTGTTACTCTGCACAGCAGCTGTGTATTTCATACAGAAGCGTACTTAAAAGTACAATAGGGGTTGTAGGTAGGAAGGACATACAGTGAGACCTGGAGCACTAGGCCATTTCAACACTGCAGGTGTAATTCTATCTAATCCAAATATCCTTTCAAATAATCCTTTTTCAGACTTAAGAGACCTTCTCTAAAGATACATGGTGGGGGAAAGGTCCCTTTTGATTTTTAAATAGAAATGTTGCAGCATTAACATTTTTTAATACTAAGAACAGTTGAGTTGCTACATCATTAAAAGACATTTTTGTTTTACCTGATACACTATAACACACTGGACAACTTTTGCTTTGAAAATATCAAAGGCTGGAAACGTACCAGAAGTGACACTCCCAATCTCCAGAGGAAAGGAAAACGTGCATAAGCCTGTCCTTGTTTTTTATGTCTGTCAGTTCCAGGTGCTGGGTAAGTCCCATCAGGGGCATGGAGTAGAGAGCTTTCAAAAACATAGCTGTCTAGAACTAGAAGACAGATACAAAACAAATCACCTCAAAATACCTGAACTTCTTGAAGCTGACTGCTAGGCCATTTATAGCGCTTAAAATGAGATTCTCTGTTTGTAACACAAGCAGGCTTGGCCCAGCATCCCTGCTTTGATCCCCAGATGGCATCCTCTCCCCAAGCACAGAACTCCAGTGAAGATCCTCCTGCAGCTTCCACAGCAAGGTGGGCAGCAGGTGTCAGCCACAGATCTGGATGTGCCATTCAAATTTCCACCAGGCTCTGGGTGATTTGCCCTGAATCTCCTCTTCACATTGCCACAGAGATGTGGAGTTCCTTTTCACCACTTGCCTCTCCTCATCTAATGCAAGGATACCTGCCATGGGAAGCAGTTTATGACCCCTCAATTTAGTAGGCTTCCTTTTTCCCCTGTAATTACCTCCAAATGACAGGTTGCACAACAGTGATTTGCCGTTATTACTAGCATATAATCAATGACCTAAACTCCTAAGAAAGAAATTTAGGGAGATAATCTCTCTCAAATTTCAGGCCATTTGTCAACTTACCCAGAAACACCGCAAAAGAGCACTACAAGACTCAAATAGAAAGCAAAAGCCTTCCACGAGAGTTTGTTAGACTACAAGCCGTTTAACTTGTAAAATGCACCTTTTTCTGAGCCCAGAGGCAGAGGTGTGATCCTGACTACACATGGCTGCAGCACAGTTAGTTGGACAATTATGTTTGTGTTAACTTGTGCCAAACATTGGCTATTTGGGAACTCAAGGAGGCAAGCTTCCCAAAATCAAGCATTGACAAAAACGTCATTTCTGCCCTTACTTCAATTTCCTTAGTGATATCTTATAACAAAGCCTTTCAGCATCTTTCTTGTCTTGACCCATTAAATAAGTTAACTCCCAAAATTATTTGTTTCAATACAAAAAACAGAAGCCCAAAGAAAGGAAGTACATGATGTATTGGGCTGAGACTGAGAAGCACAGGTGAAAGTGGACTTAAATAATTACTTCCCCCCCCCACAGGTCAGAATATACATTTTCCTTGTTTAAAAATAATTCCAGTCCTCACCACAAACTAAGAATAAGCAACTAGATGTAAATACTATCAAGTGCTCAAGCCAGAAATAAGAGATGGTAAGTTTTTGCTTGGTTTTTGTCATTCCAAAATTATTGCATGTGGTCACAGTGATCTCTTGTGCTCGCACTCACACATAGCATCAGTATCAGACTTATCTTTTCCAAGAATCTGAAAGGAAGGGAAAATATCCTTTACAGTCCTTTCTGATAGACATACACAAGGAACTGTTTCCATAGGGAGGAAGGTTTCAAGAACAACAGTGAAGGTAGCCAAAAATTATCAGGGTGAAGAAGAAACAGATGCAGATGAGATTACATTTTCACTTGTAGATACATTTTCTATGGTATGGTTATAGCCAAGAATGATTAGCGTACAGAAAAATTCTAATCCGTAATTTGGAGCAATTCACTGAGACCTTGCATATAGAACACTTTTCTCATACAAGGCAAGCAATGCTTTTGCAATAATTGGGCAGGTAAACCAGACTGAATTGCACATGATTTCTTTCAAATCATAACCCAGGAGCCATTTCTGAATGTCATCAAAACATATCTGGGATAAGCTTAAGATGTGTTCATATAAAAGCGTGTGCGTCACGCAAAATACAGCCCTCCTAGCCCATCCATTAGCATGCAAGAAAATGGGGGTGTTGACTTATGTCAGACTCCTGTCTCATGAAGAACTGGGGTGTTAAATACGAGATATGAACCAAAACTTACAGCATGGCTATTGAAAATGGCTAGATCTCTCTCCTTCATTGCATTATTTTATCTGGCAGCATTTCTTAAACTCCATTTCATTTACTCTGGATAAAATTCTGCTTCCTGGGAAACCTGCCTTTCAAATACTACCTTTTACTGCCCTCCTGAAGCACCTCTACCCTCGCCTGAGGCTAACCTATATTGAACACGTATAAAGTTTTAGTACAATTTGTCCCCAGCACACTCGTCTCCAAATTATTTTGGGATAAGATACTTGGGAACATGCAAATTTTAAGGTGGAAAGGCAGAGAAGACGAGTTGTGGTTCTGCACATCTCCTATCAGTCTATGACCAGAGATAACTGGTTTCTTATGCCATGCTGGTCTCACAGCATGCCAAAACATATCTGATTAATGTGTCCGACATTTTTGCAGAAGAGCACTTGCCATACTCAGTGACGTAGTATGGAAACATAAGAATGGAAGCACGATATTTTTTCCATTAACAGCATCTGTGGTAAGCGTTGTCCTAATTTGTGAACAAGTTTGTTGGTAGAACACATTGCCAAGGTCATTCACCAATATGTCAAACTTGATGTAGGATTTAGTTACGTGCTATCTTTTGTTTCTGTAGTTTCCACAACCTTATACCTCCACTAGGATATTTTTCCATATTGAACCAATTTGCAAGTTTCAGCAGTAGCACAACTTTTTCCAGTCACGCTGCACAATCCGGCCCCCACCTCAGAAGCTGTATTGTCAGCCTTGACCAATTCTTGAAGAGCTCTTTCAAGTTTACAACATCACTGGTTGCTCTCATATGATTCATTACCTTGCTTTTAACCTCTGTAACAAAACGCAAATTTTAATTCCTCATGACTTAAGATAAAGCAGACTTTAAAAACCTCTAAGTTGGCATGTCACTGAACTGCTGCCCTATCTGGAAATCAGGAGCTCAGAAACTGCTTTTTAGAGCTATAATCAAGCTTTTGAATATTAATAAAATTATCATGCATTTATTAGCGATGCAGCTGCATATTTAGCAAGATAATGATATCCTGGTAAAATGAAACCACAGTAACACATTCAACACCTGTATTTGTCTTGAGACAGTAAACAAGATTGTTAATTTTTTGACTCAAGAGATTGTCTTGATTAAATAAAATGCAAATAAGGCAAAGTCTACTATAGCATTGGTAACTCCTTTTCAATTAAAGCCTTTTATTTTTAAGTTTGAATGGCCACAATTTGGTTTATTGTTTAGTACCACAAATAGGGAAGCGGAGGACCTGATTTATTTTTCTAACACATGCTTTGCTTTTCAGGTCTAGAGAAGTTTTCGACACACTGTGGTATCTTTCTTACCTTCCTGATTGAAAGCTCTTCCACCTGCTGTATCACATAACTGAATTATCTCAGCACGTACTGATTATAAGTGCCACTGGTCTGGATGTATCAGACCAAAAGCTTTGTTGTTACACTCAGAGGACCCAGGCAGTGGAGGAAGACTCCTGATTAGCACATTTGCATTCCTTACGTTGTGACATTCACGTTGTCTTTCTCTTCAAGGCTACCTTCTCTCCTCAAAATCTGCACTGCTAATAGCTTTGAGACCTAAAAATAGCAATACTGGGTCTTCCAAAAGCCTAGCTAGCATAAAACTCTGTTTCTGAGAGTACCCTAAAGTAGACACCAGCAAGAAAGGCAAGAGCAAGCCAAGCATATACAAGCACCCTTCCCCACCCCCCCATTCCCCCCACGGAGCAGCCTTCCTAGTGCCAGACAGCAGGTAACAGCAGTGCACTCCATGCCATCTGGCTCATTCCACGCCACTCCATTTCCCAGCCTGGCCCTCAGAGCCTTTAATAAGCTTTACCAGGCTACCATTTTATGAAAACAGATTGGTACAAATCTCCTCACCCTACCAGCTTTAAACTAGGCACTGTGTTATTAACATTTAAGTTTGACCCACTCTGATAAAGTTGTTAGGAACATTCACTTAAAGGTATTCACAAACTACAAAAAAAAGTATTTAGCACTTCAAGGAAACACAGCGTCACTATTCATAAGGCTTCACAACACGAGCTATTTACTGTCACCATCTTTTGGTAGCTTTTATGTTAAACCCATCATTTCCACACTTCCTGTCCTGTTCAGACAGTCATACAGTTTAGAAACAAAGGCTATTCCCACCTCTAACACTGACATTCCTACATAACATACCAAAACAAATAAAAAGACTGCAAAGCCTCTGAGTAGTAGTGATTGAAGAATTTAACTGTAAAGGCATAAGGACATTATAACTCAGGGATTCAGAGGGCAAGCTACGTGAGATTTCTTAGATAATTGAGAATGACCCATAATTTACTAGCAGTCACAGGAAATTCTACCATCCACACAGCTTTGAGAACAAGAAATCAAGTCAACTGTACGTGAACCAATTCTTCCAGCCTTCAAAGCAAACAAACAAATCCCATCTATGACATAATTTTATTTCTGGCAGTGAATGTTTGATACATATACGAATGAAATACTTGGGCAAACCAGCAGCTGACATTTTTTCGTTCTGTAAAAAATTAATTTTTGTCTAGATACCCATTTCAATTTTCTTAGAAGTGTTGTGAATTCTTTTTTTAAATACCCTATATTTTTACTGTGATATACCACACATCTCTGCAGGCGCAGAGTATCTTTTCATGGTCTAATACCACTACCTGACTCGGCAGTGTCATTAGTATTTGTGCTGAAATCCAGTTTCATTTGGCACCTCCAGAGCAATACACAAATTCCATGGAATAATAACTGGGAGAGGAGGAAAAAAACCACACCACTGCTGTTTGCAACTCTGCTTACAAAGGGTGAGCAGGCCAGTAGATGCTGCTCTCAGGAGAGTGTCTGGTAAAAAACACAGATTTCTTTATTAAATCTGTAGGTCGTAAGTTCAGCTCAAACTCTGAAAGAATTTAAACCAAGGCACTTGCTAGTAGCTCAGATAATTTTTAACAGTTCATCTGTTTTCTGCACTCTTTTTCTGCTGCATTTCTTTGAATACTACAGATCTACAGTTGCCAACCATTATAAAGTATAAAGCCTTCTTGTTACAACTAGCTTCAAGCTGAAAACAAAGTTAAAATCTCATCCAATAAAGCTCTGATAATAGCAGGCCCGCTGTTTTTATGACTAAAATGAAAAAGCTTTATTCATATCGCAAAGCAGCTGGAGACCTAACAGGGTAAGCACCATTGTGCTAGGTTCTGCACTAACACAAGAGAAGTCTCTGCACTAAAAAGCTGCCAAGTCTAAATAATTTTAGGTAATGTTTCTAGAAGTCTGTTTCTAGAAGTTTAATATCTCTAGATATTAAAGTGTTATAACTACAGCTTTTCTCACAGGGTGATTCATCAACTATTTCTTTTCCTTCCCTGGAAGAATATTTAGTTGAAATGTGAATTTTAGACCAAGTCTGAAAACCAGCCATTTAACAGATATGTAGAAAAAAATAACTGCTATGTTAGTGAAGGTAAATAGGCTGAGTCTAATTCTAGTAATTAAGGGGATGAAAACACTAAAAGGGGTGCTTGCTCCTTCCCTGTGCAGTGTGAAAAAAGTAACCAAATTTAAGTTCATTTAGAAAGTGCTAAAGGTGAATCATGGGGGTGAGAGAAAAAACATGAGGACATGAAAGCAAGCATGTATGTGACCATGAACACACATAAGCATGTTTTATACACTGACTACCATGTATCAGTAATAACTATCCGAAAAGCAATAATCACTAACCTCCACATTTTAGTGAAACTGTACATCAGGCTCACACAGCAAGGCAGAGCTGGAGGTTTGAGTCCATCCATTTGAAGGAGGAGGGCAGGAACACCATACAGAACCAAGTATTTCACATAAAAAAATAGTACTTGAGCTAAAGCCAGGCCACCTAAAATAAAAAATAAAAAGAAAAAACCATTATACCTTAAACAACTCCTGAAACACTTCTAAAACCCGTTAATACTGAATTACTTCTAAAGAGCCATTATTCAAAGAACTAAAGCTAGCATCATCAGTTGATGGGATATACAATACCTACTTTTGCAACAGCTGTAGGACAGTCACATGCAACTATGACTTTAGGCACACACAATAGTACCATCGTTCCAATACGAAGGCATAAGTAACCATCTGTAGTTCCACTTTTAAAGATCTTTGGACCATGGATATTCAACTGATATGAGAAACAAATACTGACTTATGTTGAACTGAAAAATCAGAACGTAAGTGATTAACATTTAACTACAGAGACAGCAAGTTTTATCTTTGCAAAAAAAAAAAGCAAAACACCCAAACAACTCTTCACTTGATCCTCCAGAACAGATACAAACAATGGTTGTCTTCACAGCTTATCCTGTCAGCTCCATAAACATCCCATGTACTGTCAGATTATTTGCATCCCCTCAAAGCACTCCCTACAAGATTCCTCCTGCTGCAGCCCAGGCATAGAAGACTGGAACTCCACTTGGCATAATGCTTAAGGCGTATTTCAGTTTTTATATCCACAGGACAAAGGCCTCCTTAGGGTGCTTTAGCTGCCTGATTTCCAAAGGAGAAATTTTGACAGTGTGTTTGCTCACAGCCTTAACACCAGGTATGGCACAAAATGCAGCACCTTGCACAGGTGTGAGGTGAAAAATCATACTGGCTGTTCTCAGAGTTATTACTGATGCAAGTAACAGTCTTAGAACGCATTATAAATAAAGCAAGATTATTCATATTCTAAATGTTTTCTGCTGAATAAAATGATATTTGACCAATAAACATATGAAAAAAATCAGTAAAAAGCAGAAGCCAATACCTTCACAGAAACAGGTGAGAGTTCCCTCATAAAAGTTCCAGTGACTACGGTGAACTTTTCCATCCAACTGACAGCTGTCATAATTAAAAACTAATCCCAAAGGAGGGAAAGTAAAATCATTATAATTTGGAAGAGTAAAATTTATAAAATACAATTGGTACGTCTCCTTCCCTTTCAGTGTTTTGCTTTCCCTCATTCACATTGACTAACTTGTTATTTGACTGGAGTACTTTAGATATTTTATGTAATCTTAAAGTCTTCCAGCAGACTTTCCTTAGAGACAAAGTTTTCAGTCTGACTCCAGGAGTACAAGTCCACAAACACCTAAATCCGCCTTTTTTTGACAAAACGTTCCTTTTGCATTCTGCTAATGAGTATACTATGGATGACAATGAAAAGTTAAATATTAAAAATTCATCTAATATATAATAACCTAGGGTGAAATTCTGGCACTAATTGTGTAAGTAGCAAAACTCCTTTTTAGTTTTAATATCATGGTCCATGTGCATGATAAGAAACAGCTGTGCCATACAAGATAAAAATTGATGTTAGAAAAAAATACCTAGACATGAAGCTTATGGTATTTTCCTTCAAGGAAGCAGTGATCTAGTATTCAGTAATATTCTCCCCCAGAGGAAAATAAAACAATCAGAAGCACAATTTGGATATTAGCCAATTAGCTACACATTAGATTACTGCTAAATAATCTATAGAGTCAACTTTCTGCTTTAATTCCCATCTCATTCAGTTTCTCATTTACTTTCTGACAAATTTCATTGGCGAGCTGAATGCTGACACCCACACAAACCAATTACAAAGATCACAGCTGTCTGTGTGCTGGTAAAAATGAAAATCCTTTGGCTGTACATGATGGAAAGAGACTTAGAGACACAGTCTACCACTCTCTCGAGACCTGAAAAATCAATACATTTGATTTTAAAATGCAACAATGAAAGATTACAAGTTCTCAGATAGAGAGCTATAATACAAAAGTTTAATTGAAAAAAACCAACACATTTTCACCATATCTAATACCATGCATCTAAGTTGTCATTACTGTTAACTAGCAGACAGCTGAATAGGCACTGTTATCTTAACTAAATGTAGATGTCACATCACCAACCATCACCTGGCATACACTAGCTACTCTGCATGCGGCAATTCCAAGACTCACAATACCAGCCATGTGAAGGTCCCTATCAAACTACGTAGATTAAGTTCTCATTGGTCTTCAACTCATCCCAGCTGTCTGAGAGCTCTGGCCACCCATGGGAAACTAAGGCAAGATTCACAGCCACACAACAGCTGGGCTGCACTGGCAACAGGTACAAGCTTTACACCTTCTTGCATTCCAGCTGCTTTCCATTTGCTCCATTATAGCACAAAGCAGACAGAAGTACACTGCTTCACCAGATTTAAAAAACATGAAATAAAAAAAAGAAATTTAAGATCATTAATTTCTCAATTTCTTTAACAATATCACATAATTTGTTCTCTAGTGTTCAATTTTAGGCTTAAAGAGAACTCGCACACAAGCATTATCTTAAATTGGAACAAAGCTATACCAAGTGTATATTAAAAACACACCTAAGGGAAGAAGTATTGCAAAAATATATCTTTTCCCCAGAATAAATTAATTCAAAGGATCCAGAGTCAAGGTTAATGTTTTTTAAAACTGAAACGCGTTATGGGATAAAAAAAAAAGAATCAAGTTAAAGTACCCAGGCAATCTTAAACACATGCACTTCAACAGCTGAAGTCCCAGATTAAATTAACTGACTTATTGAAATTGACATTTTCAATTCATCATCTTGCAATCCTTAAAACATTCGAAGTTTTCCTGTGCTTTGAAAATATATATACAGACCCTCAAATATTTACCTTCCTTAAATTTACTTCAAACCCACATTTTATAAGTTTCATAGAGCTTTGTTTCAATGATAATTAGAATTTAAAATACTCAGAATTTAAATTTTTTTTTTTTTTAGTTTTCCTATTCTCAAAACTCTGCCTGATATTTTCTGACAGAAGGTATCAAACAGAACATTTTCATAAGTAAGCAACAAAAGCTTTGGATCGAGGTATTCAAAACCACGTTTGGCAATTTTCTGTCCACGAACCATCACCAAAGCTCATGGTCAAGAATTATAACTTCGCAGGCAATTTTATTACAAGCACAACACCAGAGATTTGCCCTTTTTGCAGCTACACTGACCCCATGGCATTAATGATTGCAGATGCTCATTTCTGTGAAGTACCAGGGGAAGTTCAACTAGAAAATGCGTATCAGAGATAAATATGCAGTCACATTCCATAAGGGTTACTGACATATGGCACAAGTCTAATAGGAAACAGACATTTAAAACGGATCAGAATCTGGGGCCATATCATCAAGTTTAAAATACCAGGCTTTAGGAGGTTCACTTACCATTTATTTTTTACATGCCTCTTCTCCTACAGAAAAAAAAGTTAGGAGTTATGCAGGGATTCCCTCAAATTAAAATCACAGTGAAAAAAATATGGCTCTGCACTGGAGCAGATAGGCTACAGATGTATCTCAACAATAATGCCAACAATCACAAGATACATCAGGAGTTTCCAGCTCCATTAATCAATCAATAAGAGCACAATTATTGACAAGCTTTACACACTGGGCTACAGCATTTTCTTCGCAGCAGGATGCTCCTCCCTGACAAGAGCCCCAAGACTGGATCTACTATGACCTTCTTAGTTTGGTACTCACCACGACAGGAGGCTACACCGCACACTGGGGGAAGCTTTCGTACGAACGTATGACTACCACGGTGCCAAATCAACTCGGCACAAGCTGCCAGGTAGGCAGAGCTCTGCAGCCATTGCCAGCAGCCCCATGTACATCATGCTGTGCTGACCTGTCCCCCAGCCAGGGCTAACCACCCACTCGTACCTGCTGCACTGACCTGAACTACTGCAAAAGTGACAACTCAATTCTGCTATTCCTGCCTCCAGCCATTGAAAAAGAGCATCGTGCAAGAAACATGAAGCACCACAAATTTCATTACTTGAATCACAAACAATGCGATTAATAATTAGGCTCATACTGCTCAGCAGTGTTTTCCACTGCTGCCTGGCAGTGCTTTGAAAGAGGTGCTGGCTCACAAAATCAAAAGGAACGATGAAAGAAAAAAAAAGTACTACAGGGACTCCTGCAGCCCAGCTTCAAATCCCAGCCTTCCAGTACCACAGAAAAAGCAAGAAAAATCCTAAAATATATGGAGCAGTAAAATATATACCACAATATTTGTCCTGGAAGCTAAGTACAAAGATGACTGTACACAGAAACCCCAAAGTGAACTTATTTAAACAAGACTAAACAGAGCTGCCAAGGGACTTTTGGTCAAGGCATAGACAGGTCTTCCAGGTTAGAGAAAAACAGAAGGTGTTTTTCAAGGATACATATGCCTTAAAGCCACCTACCTTGCATACTCCCCAAACACCTACCGTAAGAATTAAGTTAATTAGGAAACGCTTGCAGGAAAGAACTCTCTAAATAAATCAACAATTACCACATTGTTTTGACTGGGACAGAGTTAATTATCTGCATAGTAGTGAGTATGGGATTACATTTTGGATTTGTGCTGAAAAGGGTGTTGATAACACAGGGATGTTTTTGCTATTGCTGAGCAGTGCTCACACTGAGTCAAGGCCTTTTCTGCTCCTCACACTGCCCTGCCAGCAGGCAGACTGGGAGGCACAAGCAGCTGGGAGGGGACGCAGCCAGGACAGCTGACCCCAGCCAACCAAAGGGATATTCCACACCATATGACGTCATGCTCAGCGTATAAAACTGGGGGAAGAGGAAGGAAGGGGGACATGTTTAGAGTGATGGCATTCGTCTTCCCAAGTAACCATTACGTGTGATGGAGCCCTGCTTTCCTAGAGATGGCTGAACACCTGCCTGCCCATGGGAAGCAGTGAATGAATTCCTTGTTCTGCTTTGCTTGTGTGTGCGGCTTTTGCTTTACCTATTAAACTGCCTTTAGCTCAACCCACGAGTTTTCTCACTTTTACCCTTCCGATACTCTCCCCAGCCACACAGGGGAGCCGGAGGCAGAGTGAGCCAGCAGCTGCATGGTGCTTAGTTGCCAGCTGTGGTTAAGCCACAACACACATGACTTAAAAATGTAGTCATAAAAGTAGGTTAATTGCCAATACTATCTGGAAGTTTAGCCTGCAGGAAAGCTTATAAAAAATTTATCTCCACCCATCCACTTATTTCTATAAAGCAGTGAACTACCCAGTGTTTTAGAGAATAAAATCTTACTAAGCTTCCTGATTCATGTTTCTATTCCTCATTTTTAAAACAGACATCAAGATGCCAAATATTTTATCAGATTCTCCTTATCATTATCTTGCAGGATGGAAAAAAAAAAATAATCTCAGATTACTCTGTTAGCATTTCATTCCCATTTAGACAGATGCACAGACACCCTAATTTCAATAGCAAAACACCATGTGCTCCTTAAAATGAACTCAGAAATCCATTTCCTATCTATGGCCTTATTAGAAAAAAGAACTGCAACACATCAAAACCAGCACCCTGCATCCAATTTACCCAGACTACTCTGTAGGTCTTGCTTTCAAAGAGGAACTTGTGTAACATTTCTTCTTTTAATAAATCAAAACATGAAACCACCAATTACAGATTAAACCTGGTGACTCCACCTTTGAACTGACCATATTCTACACTGATTTACATGCTGCTCATGGGAAAATAAATACTCTTTTGGAGTACTAAATGTAGTTAATTATTAAGACAATGATAGCCAACTGACACTAACTAGCACATGCTTCACTAGAACAAACAAATGGCACGTGGTTAAGATCAATACATGAAACCCACAGAACACTCATGACATTGTATCATACAACTCAGATGTACATCTCTACATCAGACACACACCTCTGGCAAAACTCTTATATACAGATTCCTAGTCAAATATATTTTCAGAACTACGATACCTATTAGTATCCTGGATTAATCCAATGCAACAATTGCATTGGACAACACACTTTCCTGCAGAATTCTGGCTTTCATCATTCCCTATACCTTGTGAGTCTGACATGAAGCTCTGTTTAGATGAGGAGAGATGAGTAAATGGTGCTGAACCAGCAGGCTAGATGTGAAACCTCACAAGGAAAATATAGGCAGTGTTTTTTAACCTCTGCATTTTCAGAATCAGACTTAATACACAAATGAATCCGCAACATTCAACAACTATTCCAGTTTCTATATAACAGAACGTACCCCACCAGAGTGAATTTTACCACCGATATTCTATGTTGTCACAGTGAAGAAAAAAAAAAAATCACTTATTTCAATTTAAGATCTTTTAAGTAGTGCTGTTGAGGTCCCTGTTACTATGTAAGTCAGTGAATGTACCATTCAGCTACAGAAGCCTGAAGATGATATGTTGGAAAGGATCCCCAATCTACCTATCCTTTGTTTTTTATTTATTTTCATAGAATCATAGGGTTGGAAGGGACCTTAGTAGATCATCTAGTCCATTTTCCCAGGCTTCGTTACATACCATGTCCAAGCATCACTCATTACAGCAGATGAGACTCTGATCTGACCCAGTGTGGCTATTCTGGTACGCTGCAGTTCACTACAATACTTGGATTACCGGAATCCATAGTGGCTTTTATCATCAGTGCCTGCAAATCTGCAAATTTTACAGTGTAAAATGTAAAGGCAACAAATTAGTCCCAATTAACTTTAGAAACTGAGAAGAATGAATGATCAGGGTTTCCATTACCATGGAATAAGAGTCTTCCTGCTGTGTCATTAATTCTGAAAATGTCTAGTTCTTTCAGAGAGTCTGACAAACAATACTAGAATGAGATGCAGCACTTATACAAAAACATGGAATTGTTACAAACATCACATTTGGTGCTAAGAGTTAAATAAGCACAAATGCTCTGATATTGTTCAGCATGCCAATAGCTAACTATTCATAGACACAAATATTTGTGAATATAGACACAATGATTTGTGAATTCCAGAAACATTCTCCAAACAATGGCTTCCTGGGATCCATAAATAACAATACTATGTTGCCCAGTTGACATCTTTAAATTAATTCTGTGCTAAACACTAACATTAAGTATTTTTTCTTAGGTTTACACCTGTGTGCACTCAGTAATGTTACTTCAGGTAACTTTAGCACTTCTGCCTTGTCATTTATAGCCATGTACTCTTATTACTGTTTAAAATCGCCAGTGTACAACAAGCACTGAAACTCAGTCAGGGTTTGTTTCGGTTTTAGTTTTTTGTATTTCTTTGCAGTCTGACCTCACAGGAACACCACACAAAGTCACGCAGCACAGTCTGTAGCTTCACACTTCTAAGGTGTATGCTGACCATCAGCATTGCCCTAAAGTTGGCGAGAGCAAAATCTCATAGCACTTTCATCTTTACATGCACTGCTGGCATTTATTGCCCACTGTTCAAAGATATCCTAGAAGAAAAATGGAGGAGCACTTATGATCTCCCTAATTAGAGCTGATTGCCAAACAGCCTCATAGCCTTTCCCTTAAGTTTTCCAGGCTATCGGGCCAGAGAGGCATCACAATGTAAGTAGATGCTCTGTGCTGCTTTGAAGCTGCTGTTGTTAAATAGGAAATACAAAATGAACAAAAAACCCAGCAGTGCAGAAAGTCTAATATACCAGGTGGTTAATCCTCCCGAGTCAACAACAAGCTGGTTCCTTGGTCTGAAAACGCTGATGTAAACAGAGGTATCTGATGTAACTGGTTTAAGTAACACCAATTATAGCAAAATAACAGAGGGGAGCATTTGGATCTGTACAAGAACTGGTATAGAAGCATGGTAAGATCCATAAGAATATGGTAAGGATGAACAGAAACAATACGACCAGTACCCTTACTTGCATATCAATGGCTTCCTAAAGCAAGTCACAACAGTGGCCTGTCTAAGGAGACCAGTACAATCATTGCAATAAAACATTTTGAGAGGTGACAAACTTCTGCCTCAGAATCTCATCTGCACTCTAATATTTAAACCCTGCTTTCATTACGACAAAGACAAGAGTAGGGTTACACTTTGAATATACCTCTCCCAAAAGCAGGGTCTCCACAGAGGACTTGCTTCAATTCAAATGATCATATTTTAATGAGGCAGCTTTACAGTCCAAACTTGCTTTAACACTGGCTTTCATCACCTGTTGCTTTGAGGCGTTTTTATCCTCTTCTAATCATCTGTTCAGAGTACATTTTGATTCTTAGGATATAACAATTTCATCAAATAAATATACAGCCTACTTAATTATTGTCTGGAAAGTAACTTTTTCCCCCCCTCTTCTTTAAAATCAACATTGGTAGTCTTGAAGGGAGGGAAGAATTCACTGGTAACACCAAAGCTGGAATGTTTTGTCCCTAATTCTGTAGACTTGCCTGCCTTATCCAGTTGCCAGCACCAACCAGGTTCCACATGCTCAGTAACACAGCAAACCATTTTGTCAGACAGACAGACAATACCAGGAGCTAATGAATTTAATTCATCAATGAACTGACATTTAGAGCAGATGAAAACTCAAACTCCACTTTCTAAACAGTGACTGAGCGAGGAGGGTTAAAACGAACAAGAGTTGCAAATCGCTCACTTTCTGCTCTCCATCTGCTCTTGCTCTTTCTTACACATAAGAATTTCATTTTTGAAATATATATATTGTGTGTATATATACACAGACGTACACACACATACAGAACACACACATTGCCCTCTACTGACCAGAGTCCAATACATAAGTGTCTTCCAATGCACACTGCTCCTCATACATGATCTCTAATGAATGCTTGACAGGACCATTCCAGTGCATGTATCAATTCCTGCTATTTGCTGGTATAGTAAGAAGCATCTCCTTTACTTCAGCAGTCATCAAGGCTTTTTCAGAACCCAACTTTAAGGTCTGGGGTTTCTCTACTTTCATTCCTCCTACCCAGTGATACATATAGCAGGACAGCTGAAAAAAAAATCAAACCAACCGCATACGCCAGCTGCTTATGGGTTAGCCTACATCTACCTACATAGCAGCCCTCAAAGTTCTTGTCATTTTATGCTACAGTATTTGTCAGAGCTCATTTTTCTTCCCCCTCCCCCCCCCCCCATTAGGCATTTTAATGAAATTCCAGGGATCTAGGAAGGGCAGAAGAGAGCTAAGTCAAGCAGGAAAACAGAGCTAGGAAATACTGACTGCTACCTGGAGAGAGGAAGAGTTTTCCCCAGTAGACGAAGATCTGCTTAGAGACCACTTGGCCAAACTGGACATCCATAAGTCCGTGGGCCCTGATGAGACGCACCCACGCATGCTGAGAGAGCTGGCAGATGTTATTGCTTGGCCACCCTCCATCATCTTTGAAAGGCCATGGAGAACAGGAGAGGTGCCTGAGGACTGGAGGAAGGCCAATATCACTCCAGTCTTCCAAAAGGGCAAGAAGGAAGAGCCAGTAAACAGAGCGGTCAGCCTTACCTCCATCCCTGGAAAGATGACGGAACAGCTCATTCTGGGCATCGT
>VXBO01008970.1:24262-45171 GCA_013400135.1 Rhinoptilus africanus
TCTCTGGAGATTTTCAAGACCCACCTGGATGCAGTCCTGAGTAATGTGCTTTGGCAGGGGAGTTGGACTAGATGATCTCTAGAGGTCCCTTCCAACTCTGAAATTCTGTGATTCCATGACACCTTCAGGCCAACTTGTTTGCAATTCCTTCCCTCTGCACTTTTCATTAGTACTGTCATTTTACCTTTCAACATCAACAGAAACTAGAAACATCAAACACAGGAGGAGGTCAACAGACACTGTAATTCTTAACACCTCCCCTCCTCCATCCCTACACTAAACAAGCTCCTTTTTTTTTTTTTTCCAAGTGTCCACTTCTATGACTTGGGGGGAAAAGCCACTTTAGACCGAAGTTTAGACACACTTTAGATTGGAAAGAAAATACAGAATATTTTTTAAGTTAGGAAGCAGCTCAATAAGTTCAACTGTAAGCTTCTTAGAGGACCTACATGTTATATTTCTGACTCTTAAGTAGACCGCCTTTTGGCCATAATGTACTATGAATAAGTAGCTACAGATGGACATAAAAGAGAAGTCGACTGGGTTTCCTGAAGTGAGGGGGAAAAGGAAGACTTCTGCTATTGTTTCTATACTCACCCAAGGCCCAGTATGATGCAGCTTCCAAAGGTGAAGCACTGCTGTAGAGAGCATGGATATACATGAGGTGAATCATCAGCTCAGCCAGGCACCACCAAAAGAAAATACGAATTGTGCCCATGATTAAGATGCTGAGATTTGTCTTCAAATTGAAGGCTTCTTGTCTCCTCATCTAAAGAAGAAATCCAAATATGTTATATGGCACATAACTGACTGTTTTATTCAATTGCTCATCCCAAGAACTTTCTTAAGTTTCACTTGCTATTCATTACTACTAAGTGGACCACTTGACTACACCATTTGGAAATTCCTGATGTAGTCTTGAGGGAGACTGGTCTCTCCATTCTCGATCTCAGTAAGTAGCAGAAATCAACAAGAGGCCAAATGCGAACATACACTGCACCAAACTTGTAGAAAAGGCCAAGAGTTGTTAACCTGAACAGAAACCAGACATGAGTGCTTTTTTCCTGATCAAGTTATTCCCATAACTTGATCAACCACTAGAGATAATCAAAAAAGTTTAAAGAAACTACAGCTACGAAGGAGAAGGGTTTCCAAGCAGCAGCCTTAGAAACAAGGACTGCTTGCTCTTAAAGTACCTCCAACTTTTACCAGCTGAAGGTGATTATTTGAGGACAGTTCTTCATTTTTCTCCTGTAGCACTGCCAAGGTCAGCAAGACCTACATGACATGCTGAGCAAATGGCAGTTAAGTGCAAGTTAAATATCAGATAAGACAAGGTTCACAGTTGACAAGCTTCTCGAGATGCCCCAAAGTCTTACAGTGCTAACTACAGTAAATACATTGGTATACTAATACTTTACCTTCTCTCTGCAGTAAAAGAGAATATGATTAAATAACAGAAACATAGGACTGCTTAAAAATTCAGTCATGTTTTGTACTTTTATCATTTGCATGTGCAACATCTCCTTCCTCCAGTATCTAATTGGCCACCAAAAATGCATGTAAAAGGTAAGCAACCAACCTATCTGCACAGAAAAACACACCCTCATAATTGCATGCACACAGTACAGGTAACATGCAGTTAGCTCTGCTCACAAATTAAGGAGGACACTAATTTTGAAGGTTCATTTGTACCAGTTAGATGAAAGCTTGAAGACTACCATTTAATTGGAGGGATTTGCCCAACGGGCCTGCAAAGCCATGACAAACTGCTGTGCCCTGCTTCAACCCAGAAATTCAACAAGGCCATTGATGAAGCATCACAGTCTCTCATTTTTGCCTGGCAATAGATGCCAATTGCCAGCGCTGGTATTACGCTCTTTGCGCCATACAGCAGCTTCTCTGTCTTTATCTCCAGGACTTCTGCTTTCCAGTGAGCTCAGCTGGAACACTCATCTCAGTCTCACCTCCAGCTAAGGGCTTCTGCAGGTGGCCTTTTCTGACAGCTACAATAAACACACTCTTTGTATTGTGCACTTTGAATCAGCTGCTGGGCACTGTAAACTTCAAAACCATTCTCCAGCCTCACCTGTCAAAGCAATATCTTCTGCTCAGATAAGAGCTCTGACAATGCACTTCAGCAAACACCAACAATAAACACAGTAAGGTTGTTGGCTTGTTTCATCTTCTTTATGGCTTTAACCAAACAAGTCTGTACATATTTAAATGAGAACCTAGAGCTAAAACAGGCATCCCATTCTCAGTCTTCCTTTTTCTCCTCACACCAAGAATACAGGTGGTCTTTGCTGGGCCACATCAGGTGAGCTTAGTTTCAATGCAAAACCCACACACACAATTTTTCCTACCAGCTACCCCTAAGCTACTCAACTTGGAGTCTCATATGTCTTCTGAAACATTCCTTAAAAAAAAAAAAATCATCTCCCTCTGCTAGGGGTTCAGGAACACAGGTGGAATTTAACACACTTCAGAAGCTATAAGGCAATAAACAGTTAAAAAAAAAGTTACCTCAGTTTCTATGCAAGTTCTATGCAGACTTTTCCTACAACATCCAGCCCAGGATAACAACACTCAGCTTTGCATCTTCCAAAGCTACTGACGACAAATGAGCATAGGACTTGTCACTTAGGGGTCCACCAGAATCTCAGTTTTCACTTTCATAAAGCCTAGTCTCTTTGCTGTGGCTTCAACAGAAAATTTCCAAATATAAAACAGAGGCAAGCAATGTCTAGACTTCTATACATAAACTGAAGAAGCAGTTTTAGGCTTTGAGATGTCCACTCATTCACTTTATCCCAATTATGTTAGCTATAGACATCACAGGTGATGATTTCAACTTCTTAAAGTGTGCAAGAAAACAAGGAAAGCAATAAAGCATGGAAATCTGGGGTTTTCCCTGTCACGTAGAAGCAGGCTTGAAAAGCATCTGCAAGGTGCTAGAAAAAAAATGCAGTAAGATAGGTCTTTCACATTGAAGAAGCTGCTCGGCTTGCTAAAGCCTGAAGAAAAGCGTTCCAAGTAAATCATCAGCTGTTTTCACACCAACATGAGGGGAAACTGGGGTTTTCAGGAATTCCCAAAACAAACCAGCAGCTTTTTGCAACTCTGAAATCTGTTTCAGAGTTAATAACCAGCTGCTGCTGAATTTGTAAGTTTATTCTGCCTGATGGAGGAAAGGAAAACAAAAATCCAGTCCAGCAACTACATGCTGAAATTATGAACACTCTCCAAACATAATGTCATGTGTCTTTGGCTCCCTGAAGGGATTAATCAGATGTCAGACAAAAAGACATCCTGCAAAGTAGAAGAACTTGGGGAGGAAGGTTTGTCTTACAGTTGATAATCAGGATATTGTCAAATTTCCAATGCTACGCTCAAAACTCTCCAGTCTTCACATCCCAGTAACATTATTTGATATTTTTTAAGTTACGTGCACACACAGACAATTCTTAATCTCCAAAGACTAAGTAAAAATTGTAATCCTTCAAATCAATAGGAAGGAGGAAAAATATTTTAGCATCAGTTATTAGATACTTCTACTGAAGTCAAAACACGTATGAATGAAAACTACTCTTCTGTAGGTTTGGGGTTTTTTTTCCCCTCAGTGTATCTCATTGAGAGAAAAATATTTATTTCAGAAGGAAACAGAGATCAGAGTTTCAGGAAGATTAATCATCTAGCCTTCAAAAATTATTTTGCTTTCTTTCTACCTTCTTTAACATTAGCATCTAACCAGCCTCTCTCCACCCAAGCATTAGATATGAAGATTTGTTTTGACAATATATTTTGACTAAATATGTTCTCAATGTTAGTTACTAGCCTTATGATAGTTCAGTATTATGCCACGTCTGGCATAAAAACACGAATATCCAAGACTGGTTTCTACCCACAGCTTTCCCTTTTGCATGCAGTGTACTTCAATAATTACAGAGAAAAGGACAATAAATACAGACTAACATTAAGAAGACCTTCTGTTCGAAAGTCTCGTCAGTATCAATTTTTGTCAAGTAGGTAACTAGAAGATAAAGAGAAACTCAGGCTTACCTGTAAATTACATTATGAAACACACCATCCTTGAGATGCTTCTCAAGGAAAACTGAATGAAATCATCTACCTAACATTTTCTCATGATTGGTATTAATATCTGTCAAGATGAGGAATAAAAAAAAACCTAACATCAACTTTTCATGCTTTAATCTATTCCTCAAATAGGGCTTGTGTCTAGATTTGGCAGTTGAAAAGAAATCACCATCCATTTCAATAGATGGTCACACGATTCACCTGAGAGACAGGTGCACTGAAAATCTGTAACTGTGTGATCTTAAGAACACTGTTACCTGCTTACTGAATTCATCAAAGTTCACAAGGGGCCCATTGTGGAACGTAGGATAATAAAACACATATGCCAGCATCCACAGGAACGAGCGGGATGACTTCTGGGCAGGTCCATGCCAGCAGTACTCCAGGCTGAAGCTGGTGCAGAAGAGGCAGCGAACAGACACAGTGAAAAGCAGCAGGTAATACTCGTTTTCAGTGTCGTACCACTTTCTCTGCAAGACAAAGAGACAGATCACGATCGTGCAATGCTGTGTTTTCTATATAGCAGGACAGCAATGTCCACCCAGATCCTAACTTTCAGCGTCAGCAGCAGCAGGAAGCAACTAAAGCAAACAGCAGCTGCAATGAGCATCTGAAATGAACAGCACTGCTAAATACGTGAATATCAAGTGCTGGCTGTTGATGGAGAAAGGGCCTCCAGAGCTACTGCAACCAGCATAAAGAGATAACAGCTTGATTTCAGAAGCATATCAGGTTGTGGAGAACTATTGACAGCAGGAAAGCTTTTCTTACAGGAATACCTTGCATTCCTCAGATTTGGACCAGTAATACAATATCCAAACCAGCTGGCAGCACTACTGACACAGACTACTGACTGACAAGGCCACAGTTCAGATCTGAAGAAAATCAGTCACTCCTGAGAGTGCTCAAGGCTGGAAAGATGTTACCGAGCCTTTATTGAGTTTTTGACACTCCCCATCACACCTGTTTCCAACAACAAAAACACATCATCCCAAAGAACTTGGAAACGTCAGCAAACATAGTTTGGCTGATTAAATTTGTATTGCAGTGAGCCCTTTCCTCCTCCCAGCAAGACACAATCTGTCTATACCACATGAAGAGATCCTACTCACTCCTCTCCCTGAGCATCAGGGCAACAAACCTTACAACATATGCCCGGTTTTTCCCCTTAGTCAAAGTAAATACAAGGACATTTCCTCATAACCAAGCAGCAGTTTCTCTAAAAGCTGAACTGCCCAGCAGACACCATGAGAGAAAGAACAAAAATGAGCTTGCACCAACCAGTTGTGAACAAGCTCATTTGGTACAAATCAAAGTGCTGGAGAGACAGTGCCCCTTTCCATGCAGAAGGCTGCAGTCACCAATAAGGTATGGTCAGGCTTGACTAAGCAACTCCATGAACTCAAAAACCATCACTTTAAATTGGTATGATTACAGCTCCAAAGAACAAGAAATGTGTTTACTAGAGCACTAGCGAACTAGTATCATACTCCAGCTCTACTGAATACCACTTACACATTAAGGCAAACGCTTTCATGTCAATGCATCAGCCAGCATGATTGAGAAATTGAGACTTTTCTAACTGGAGAAGCTTCAGCATGAGTCACTGCAGCTCTACTGCCTAAGGTTTTTCAAGCCAACTTCTGCTTACGCCAACTGAAAGGATAGCAACCCATCATAGATAGCTGACAGAATGGACAAACACTACCACAATTAATCTGGTGCTTAATTAGTCCTTCTCACATTACCTTGGCTTCTTCCACAGCTGGTATGCGTAAAGTGGATAGCAGGATAAGGGTGCACAACCATGTCAAGAGTGACAGCTGAAACTGAGCCACAGCAAATGAAATAGTTGCATGTAACAAAATGACAGCAAATCCCTTGATTCCCAGCAACAACCAGCAGGCAGCCATTCCATAAACCATCAAGCACCATGGTTTATACTGTTAGAAAGAGGAAAAAAGAACTATTTAAAATTTTATTATTTCTAAAGAAAAAATACACTCAATATCTGTGCTGTCTTACACAGAGTCTACAGTAGAAACAAACGCAGTCAACAAGTTTAAGAACACACATGAAACAATACAGGGAAACTTCAACTGTATCCATAAAGGCAGAAGGGAAGGGGTTTCTATAGCAGTGCGTGTGAACTCCAGAGCCTCCCTGATGTAGGGGAGAGCATAACTTCCTCCTTTCCTTCCCCAAACTAGCAGGTGTGACACCACATGCTGGTCATTTCATACAATCATGCAATCACACCTAAACCCAAACAGTCATCACCTCTACCTTGGAAAGGAATAATCACACCCTTCTTTTGTGTACAGGTCAAATTACACTGGTTAATGGTTCAAAACGAAGCACAGGCTTTCATCAATTGGAGGCTGAAGTCTCCAAACAGTAAGGCAACCAACAAACTCACTCTCACCTGTGCATCACTACAGACCCACTCAAACAATTCACCCCACAGAATGGGATTTCTCACACTAAGTAGCCTCAGTGTCAAGTTTCCCATGTCTGGAGTAACTGGAAACCAACAAACTCCCTGCTGTGAAGAAAATCCATACATACCTTCTCCACCAAGAGCCTGGACACTTGTGATACCAGCAGGTGACCAGCCAGAAGCCACAGTATACGTTCCCTTCCCCATTCGATCCAGTAGCTCCACTCAAAGTCCATGGGATCCTGGAGCAGCAAGGGAACTGGTGAGTATGTGTATCTGGCCATAAAATCATGTTCTTACAGGACAAGGAAACATCTCCACAACACACACTCCTCCTCCCTGGGACATAGGCTAACTGACTACACAGAGATGCAGCCTGTTTCTCAGGGCTTCCCAGTCCTACACATCTTGCTTTGGTTTCCCATTAGGAAGCTTCTTGGGAAACAACAAATTAGTCTGCTACTAGTGTTCCTGACCATCTCTTCAAACCCAACAAATTCACACCTTTGCTTGCCCTGATCCTTTTAATTTTAGGAAAAGGGTTTTTTTTTATTTAGAAAGAAAAAACAAACAAAACCGTTTTGGACTACACTTAACCCGTGCAAAGTTCAGTCAGGATTTTTTCAACTTCTGTCAGCCTTTTACAAAAGAGCTTTTAAGAAAGGTGACAGAGAAGCAGAGTACTGTCTTTCCCATGCATGTCCCTCACCTCTCCTGAGGGATTAAGAGAGCAACTCTGCTCCACTTTGGAAAACCAAGAGCTTGGGTGAAAAGGCACCTTGCCAGGAGAGGAGTTTCCCTCCCTGTTTCTAGAAAGCTTAGGTGGAATCAGATGAAGTTAGGTCAGTTGGAGAATCCTGTGACATGGGGGTTTTATCTACATTAGGTAATAGGGATCAGCTGGTAGCCCTGCCCCCCATACACAGCCCCACTAAAAATTCATCTCCACAATTGCTTTGTAACTTTCTTGAAAGCACATATCAAAGGTCCCTAACCAGCAGTGATGGTGAGACTAAACACCAAAATACTTCTATAAATACACATTCCTGGTCTTGTGTAAGTCATCCTCCATATTAGTTGCACTTCTTCAAAAGGATGTGAGGTCAAAAGCAAATGGGGAGGGCAGTTGAGGTGGTGGTGCTGTGCTGGTTATTTTTGGTTTGGGGTAGAGTGGTGCTAGTTTACTTATTAGTTAAGAACAACCGTGTTTCTTAAAGCCCTTATGCCTCAAAAATCTATTCTCCTCTACCCTGAACTACAGGTCAACCAAGAGCAAAATGTGTTTTCACTAATGTGAAAACATTATCCAAATGACCCAGTGACAGGAAAAAGGGCAGAAAGGCTGCAGGAAGTGTCAAGGGTCGTCACAGCTTTTAAGGCCTAACAGTAAAACAGAAGGTCATTAAGTGATGTAACAAAGGAGAGACACTGACATCAGGGATCAAGAAACAAAACAAAACTTTGGTTATGATTCTTACATCAACACACCTGGCAAGTCCCTCTTCCTCATTAGAGACATACTAAAATTAACTATGACCATCCAGATTTTCAAAGCTACTGCAAGCCTCTGAAGCTAAGTCAGAAGCACAGGTGAGCAATGGGCATGGAGACATGATATTTGCATTATTGCCACAGAATAAGAGATGCTGGTACCAATCACCCATCCTACCTTTTTGAGGCCCCGAAAGAGAGTCCCTGGTTCTAGCCCAAACCTTCTGTCCATCACAGCTTCGTACTCTGCAGAGAAGAGCAAACCTTTGCTAAGGACACAGCAGCCAGAGCAGACAGTCAGGGATGTGGCCTCTGTTGCTCAAGAGCAACATATTCCCACGTTGCCCCTGCTGCTGGAGACATTCAGAGCCAGGAAAGTGCACATCACCTTGCCACTGCTCACCAGGCAAGCTGTCCAACCAGGCCACGGCTCTGCCCCATAGCAAAGGCAAAACTACTGAATGCTCAGAACCTGTATTTTGATTCTCCCTTGCAACAAGAGCAGCAGCAGGCAGCGACCAACCTTTTACCACACAGAACCTGCACTAATCCTCATTTCCCCTCTTTCAGGGCTGCCTTGTTTCTCCCAACAGAGAGGAAGGGACACATAGACCTGACAGTGACCGGTACAGCCAGAGCAAAGCAGCTCAGAGAAGCTGCCTCCAGAGCCTGTTCCCATGCAGCCTTTTGCCATGTCCAAAAAAGACATTCTGTACATGTGGATGCACAGCTCCGTACACATTCACCCTACACTTTCTTCACTGCCTTTCTGGCACTCCTTCCTGTAAGCTCTTAAAAGAGACAGCCAGGGTCATTAATGTAGAACACCTTGCTGATTAAAGCCTAACAGGATGCATTACACATTTCCCTAACAAGCCCCTCTAACTAGCCATACTTTTATTAGATAATACCCTTTTCATTTCCCTTAGGATACCGATGTGCCAGAACACAGCTTCTTTTCATCTACAAATTGTATTTAAATTGCACTATGCAGCTCCACTGAACCAAAACCAAGCCACTGCAGCAGCTACCAAGAGGTTATACAAGGCACAGGTGGGTGTTTGGAAGCAAACTGACCCCCAAAAGCTGCACAAACAACTCAGCCATTACTCTAAGCCCCCAACCCACCTGCCCTGGGGCCTGCCCAGGTTCAATCCCCAGCAAACACCACCAGGAGGTGGTGCTTCTGAACCACCCACCTCCAAGGGGCTGCAGGTGAGAAGCTTCAAGACTAGCCAGGAGACAATCCAATTCAGAGCCAACATTCCTGCACTTCCCCTATTTGAGCAGCTGAGCTTCACAGGCCTCCCTCATCTCTCCCCCAACAGCTGAGTGCCAGGTCAACCACCACCAAGGGCATCCCAGCGCTCGATGCAGAAAAGCCTCGGGAAAAGCTCTCTGCCCAGGCTCCTGCTCCCTCAGACGGGGCTGCTGTGCAGCCGGGAAGCGCACAGGCGCTCCTTCCATAGGAGCGAAGTAGAACCCAGCGCGGAGAGGGCAACTCAAGCCGAGCAGCCGCGCTGCAGAGCGGGCACACCCCCGCCGCCGACTCACCCTGAGACACTCGGTGCGCTTCGTAGAAAGCGTAGAGGTGGGAGCCCACGGCCAGGAGCCCGTAGAGACACATCTCCCAGGCCGGCAGCAGCATCGGCCCGGGGGCTGCTCCCCCGCAGATCCCGCCGGCCGCCTCCCTGCGGGGAAAGAGGGGACGGGAGAAGTTTCCCCGCGGAAGACGGACGGGCACCGAGGGGCGGGAGAGCCCGCACCGGGCACTGCACGGCGGGCCCCCGGGGCGGGACCCGGGCGGGCCGGGCAGCGGCCACCGAGNTTCTCGCTGGCTGCGGCTGCATAAGATTCAGTGAGACAAGTGAAAGGGGCCTGCACCTGGGTGGGGGCAGCTCCCGGTATCCATGCAGGGTGGGGGATGGAGGGACTGAGAGCGGCCCTGAGGAGAAGGACTGGGGGGCACCGGTGGCTGAAAAGCTGNGTTGTTTTGGGCATGAAACATGCAATATAGGTCTGCTCTGGATCTGCTGAGAACCCGTCAGTTGGTTTCTAACAAAAGCATGAACCATTTGAGCAAGAAGTTTCCATAGTGTTTGTCACGACATGACTGTGGATGCAGGTACCCTTACAGTTGAGAGATCGTAAGAGAGTATCACTTGTATAAAGGCATCCTGCAAAAAGTAAGCTGAGACAGCATCCTTTACAGGAGCTGGGACAAGCCACAGGGATGGCACTGGGAATCAGTAAAGTGCTGCAAGGAAGAGTGAAAACACAAACATCTTCCACACATCAATCTCTGAAAAGTTGTTCCAAGAGATGTCACATAAACTAACGATAAAGTAGGAGTGAAGGTTTGTATTCAGACCAAAAGGATGTCCATAAGAGCCTCTCACAGATGTTTTTTTCCCCCTCCTCGAATGCAAGGTACACTAATGCAGGGACACTGTTTTTACAGTCTTCACAACATAACTTGAGAAATTAGCAAATCTGAAGAGCACCACCAAAGCAGGGATGTGGAGCTGGAAGTGCTGGTCCTGACAACCACCTCATGGATCAACCTGCATTTTTACAAGGGGAGAGGGTTACCTCTTCTCGGTGCTTCAGACACAGCTAATGAACCTCACATATTGACTTTCCAGCCCAAAAGATTTGGGCAATTTATGCTCATCTGATCTTGCACCATGTGACTTGTATCCCTTTCTTTGGTTGACATCAGTGATGTCATTTTTTAATGGGGGAAACATTTCATATCCTTTTGTGGATGTTGTCTTGCTGGATCTTTAAGTTCCTCTCTTAAATAAGGTTTCATTTCCCCTGATCACCTTGAGGCCCTCTTTGCATATTCAAATTCCTGTTCCCTCATCTCTGAATGCCAGGCTTGTGTCTGATACTCCAGATCACCAGGAGTCTCACTGGTAAAAGGAGTTAAGTCTTCCCTATCTAACCAAACATGCATCTCCTGATCTTTAAGAATCACACCTGTCCGTCAGAGCCATGTGGTGGTCTCTAATAGTTTTGCTTTTTGCCTTCAATTTTTCTTCCCATTTCTCTTTGACAGGCAATGACTCACCTTCAGTTTATGGTGTCAATTTTGATAGCCTCTAGGTGTAAGATATTGCATTTGCTCTGTGTAACTGTTGTAAAATCTCAAGGTCAGTTACGTTCTCCTCTATGATACTCCTATGATACCTTCGTTGGTGACAGGGCTTCACCAAGTTTTGCCCTCAGCATGTTAGTCAGTACTTTCTTCCCCCCCAAAAAATGACACCACATGAATAACAGCACCTGAACAGTACTCCAGAATTTGTAAAAACATTCCCACAACGCTACAGCCGAGTTACGGCCACTAAGGGTCAGCAGAGCTTGTATTTTTCTGCAGTGTTGTGGTTTCTGGTCAACAGTACGAAAGTTGGTATAGGCAGCAGGCCCTCTAGGTGGCTGCATAACACAGTGTGCAGGCAGCAGTGGTACTGCAGCTTCAGAGAAAAGGTAGAACAAGTTACAGCTTTCACATCAGATTATACTGAAAAGAGCATCTTTGTCATTATGGTGACATCCAGGAGCCCAAGCATCCTTCATGGCCAGGTGGGTGGCTACCCTTCCACAAGGGTCACTGCCAAGCCCACGGAGCAGGGACATTGACAAACTCTGACAACAGTCCCAGCTGAATGATCTCACTGCCTGGACTTCTACATTAGACGACTATTTTTTTCTCCCAAGCTTATTCAAATAGTTTTATATAGTAAAATGTGACAACAACCTCAGTGTGTGACTTTTCAAGACTAGCTGTAAACTAAGCTGCTGAACATCACTGGCACAAACAACTGCACATCAACACGGCCCTCACCATTTTAGATGGCACAAATAAAAAGCAAGTCCTGATGCTGCTATAGTCACTGAGAGGCAGAAGAGGATCCCAAGAGAAAAAAACCTAGAGAAGTGGCAGCAGAAAGCCCCACTTCTCATTTATCAGCAAGGAGGTAAGGTTTTTTAGAGGTCACTTGCCTCATGACCCAGCAGCTGCACAGGCCTGGCAGCCTCTTCAAAGTATCTGCTCTTTGGGAAGAAAATGGTATGATGCTGAGTACATGTGTGGCAGATTTCTCCAAGGCCAAAAAAAAGGCATTCACCTAGGACAGAATGATGATTTGTGATGGTAGAGGTATTTCTCTGGGACAAATTCAGAGTATCACTTCTGCTTGAACGTTTGCACCACTCTTACTCTCCGCCAGAATGGCGGCAGAGTGCAGAGGCAGCAACCTGCCAAAGAGGTCCATGTCCATCTTCAGTACTGGAAGCCAGCAGGAAGGCATCCAGTCCCCACCACGGTCTTGGTGAACAGTGGAGGGTGCAGTGCCAGCCTCTTGCAGATAGTTCAAACATCGCCAGAAGAGAGTCCATCTCTAGCAAATGTTTATCTGCTTTTTTTATTTTCCAACTCTTCTGAAGCTGGTATAGCATCTCAGTTGGAAGTGCTGGGGTTTGACTGCCAAGTACAAATGCCATTTGGTGAGAGTCTCCCTTTGTTACGTGATCAGATATAGATGTGATCATCAGAAACTTAAGGAAACGGTTCCAGAATCAAGGAGGGCAGAGGTAGCAGGAGGCCTTTTAAAAGGGCCCTTCTGTGCAAGTTTTTTTGAGGTGGGCTTGTTTCATAACTCTTAATTTCTAGGGCTTTATCATAGCCACAGAGACAGGGCAGGGTGGGGCCATAAAAGGCATTGAGGTGGGCAACTGAGGCATTCTGCATCTGGGAAAGTAAAGCAAAGCTTGAGGTTTTGAGGAAACCCTTTTTTTCCAACTTGTCATTTGTTTCACGTGCGGTTAAGAAGTTAAAATGAGTATTTATGAATCCAGCAGTGGCATCCTCAGGCAGGCTAAAGCATAAGGCTTCTCACTGCTTTTCTGAATATAAAGCCCCCCTGGGAATTACAAGCAGTGCCTTAGAGCTTTCCCTCGCAGGTTGATATCTGAATGACAGGACAAGATCAGCACCCACTGAGAGTCTGCAGATTAGAAGTTCAGCAGCAGACAGGATATATTTAGAAGAAATTACAAGTATGACAAGAAATCTCCACACAGCAATACAGCAGTGTTTAAATGGTGAGAGTCAGAAATATAAAAGGTGTGGTATTTACAAAGAGAGCCAAGTGAGTCTTCCAATAGCCAAGTTAAATATGACACAACTGAGGTTAACGTGGGCCCTCCCTCTCGAGATCTCAGGCACAGAGTTATGAACTCTGGGGAGACAACATGCAAGTTTGCCCCTATTGTCTCATTTGGCTTGTCTTAATGAAAAGCGAAATTTACACTGTTGGTCAGCATTGCAGATACCCCCATCTTTATAGGTTCCTCTCTCCCCTGAACCCCAACCCTGAAAATGGTTCTTTGTGAAGTGCCAAGCATTTTTTTTCCCCATCACCTTTATCTGTATCTATGTAGACATTGTTTATAAGGAGATACTTGCAACGGCAGAGCCAGTATTGTTGTGCATGCAGATATAATAATTTTCCTGTCTTCCTTTTAATGAATCCCTTGCATCTTTGAGAACTTGTTTCATGCTCTGAGGCTGGAAAATTACCATGATGCTTCTGACTGGGGATTCATAAAGTTACATTTGGAAAAAATACATTCAATTAATACGGTATTGTAACTAAGCAGCTAACTGTTGGATTCATGCTGAACATCTCAGAGGCTTCCTCGTCAATACGCTACCTGCTTTGCTTAACTTAACTGAAAACCATGGCTCCTTATCTGAGACTTTTAATAGATTTCTTTACTGATTACCCATTCTTCCCTCCCACGAAAGCAGTATTATAAGCAAAGCTGTACAGCCTTTCTCTACCATGGATGCAGAGTCCACTTGTGTATGGTTACTGTAGCTGGGGTGAGGTTCGACTGTGCTACCTTGATCATGTTTGAGTCTTAGGTAATCATGCTTGAGTCTTAGTTTCTAAGTAGTCAGCTATTAAACACGAAGGTGAGGGTTTTTTTGCTTTTCCCTCCAATATTACTTAGAAGTTGTCTAGCTTTAAGTATGAAATGAGGGAAGTTAAGGGGATGGTGAGTCAACTTCTACATACCTTAGCCATCATACTGAAATCTCCCATGATTTCTAGTGAGGAAGTGGATAATCCACTACTGGAGTATTTAAACATCTCAGTACTTCAGTATCTCAGTCATCCTCAGGCAGAACGGATGGTCCGGTCCAAACATGGGAGAAGGGATTCTTCAAAAAAAATTCCTACTTCAGGCATTACTTTTCTTAAAATTTTTAAGTAATAGTGGAATGAAATTCAGACTAAAGGCCAGATCACAGCCAGTTTACTCAATTATAATTTACATTATTACAAACACTGGCAAGACTTCCACCTGACCTCCAACAGGGCAAGTAGCTGACAAAATGTAAGTGATCCAAAAGGTGTTTTGAATTTAGTTATACTGAAGTTGTAAATCAGATGCAAATCTCATTCTATCATACAACATTATACACATCTTTTTCAGTGGCATAAGAAATTACTCCTATCTGTGCACATCTATATTTAATCCATAGCTAAATTCCTGAAAACATTGCCTTTTTAATCAGTTCAGTGAATGGAATAAATGTAGCAAAAAAAAATCATCTCAGATTACTGTATGATAACTGACAAAAAATATTCAGACAGAACGCTCTCTCCCTGCCTACTGAGCACCTTTTCTGAACTCTCCATCTCTGCACATTGCTTCGCTCTATGAACAACCAGTAAAGGATCATTTCAGCTACCACAACCACCTGTATTTTACGAATTTATCCCTTACTTCCTATTGTTCACTCTATCTTTGTGACAGAGTAGGAGTACATTCCAGATTGATTATTTCTATTTGGCGGAATGTTGTTTGTTGGGAGGTTTTGTCTTTTTAAAGTCTATGAAGCAAAGAGAACTCAGTGGAGCCAACTGTTCACAACATCACAAACGGACCCAATACAACCCTGTCCAGACTGAACCAGCAGAGGACTCAGAAACTTCTCCCTCATAGCAATCAGGCAAGGATACACACCTCAGTCTTTTATGTCAACTCTCTGGTAGAAATATTGTTTCTTAAAAACATTTCTAAATGTATTGGATACATTTTGATATATTTTATGAGTGGATTTTGCCACACGAGCACTGCCAGTATTTTCCTTATTATTCAGGCTGCCCTCTCTTCAGGGACTTTTTGTTCCATAACTGTGTGGGGCCTAGTCAATGATGCCTTAATTGTCAATTGTTCCTTCTAAACACTACCACAACATGGATATTAAAAAGTCACTGAATACTAAAGTCAATGCAAGTATATTCATGACCAGAGTCATGCATGCTCCTTGACTACCCCGTGCATTTGTGGCCTTATGGCTGCAGGGTCCCTTTGCCTTTACATATATGCACATTTAGATCAGTCTGCACCTGCCTCCACATTGTATTGCAAAAAGCTTACAGATGGTTTCCTATTTGAGTACAGGGATGACACCTTAAGAACTAGGCTAATGTATTATTACTGGTCAGGAGGAGCCTTCCTCCAACGATATTTCAGAAAACAAATTATTTTGTATGTTTTATCTGAGAAGCTTTCTTGCTTTGTGCATTGACTTCCTCCTAATTTGTCTCCATTTTATGTCTCACCTTTCCTCGAAGTCACAAAGTCACCAAGTCACAAAAACCCTGACTTTAGGATGCAGGCATCTTCTATTTTGCTTCTGTATTTATGTAAACAGGTCATAAATGTATATAAACAACAAGAATTGCTCTGTCATACATGAAGCATTTTGTAGATTGTTCTTGAAAATTATGCCTTTCAATAGGAAAAAGAACTCAAAGAATTTCTTTGTGCCTGCGCAAAATGCCAGTGACATAGAAGCATATCTCGCCCTTTGCAGATAATCTCTTCATATAACGGTACTAAAATATTAGCAAAAATTGCATTTAACTCATAAATATTTACAGCTATTTGAAATGCCAAAATTTTGCTCTGCAACTAGCACAAATCAACTGAGTAACATCGTGTACAATAAAAAAGTGGGTCACTGCCAACTGTGGCTTAAAACTGCAACACGATTTGCAAATACATCAAATTGCTGCCTCAGGACAAGGTGCTGCTTTCAGTGCACAGTGTCTTCATTGACTACTGTAGTTTTGGAATAGGTTTCAAACCTCACATCTGCCCTGAACTGCCGTAATCTTCCTGCCTTAATGAGAAGAGGATTTACCTCTTCAAAACACCGCCTTGATATGGAAAATGAACTGAGTAAGGACCAGCCCATCCAAATGGTGCAAGCCCTACAAGATCATCCTCCAGGCTGCCTGGAGGAGACAACTGAGAGTCACCATCTCTGGACAGTGGTTTACACAGTTGAATCCATGGAGATTTGGTGCAAAATACAAAAACAATTGTATGGAAGACTGAAAACCAGAAAAACCCTTTCCCTTGTGAGTGTCCCAGTTACAGGTACAGCCCCACAGTTTCTCCTTTTGGCCCCAAGTATCCTGCTTTTTTTTTTTTTTTTTTTTTTTTTTTATAGGGTGATATTCTTTNNTTTTTTAAATCAGGTGATAGTCCTTCCAAGGAAAAGTAGAGAGCTCTCTTTGACCACCACGTTGTTTTTCATGAGCTCACTTCTGTTATGGAGACAGGTGGAAACTCTGAGGCTGAAAATAATACAAGATTTGTCACTATAGAATCGTAGAACGGCTCGGGTTAGAAGGGACCTTAAAGATCATCTAGTTCCAACCCCCTTGCCATGGGCAGGGACACCTCCCGCTAGACCAGGCTGCTTAGAGCCCCATCCTGAGGTTTGCTCTGAGCTTTAGGTTGTGCCAGAGGGGGCCTAACTATTTGTATTTTAAATAGAAAGGGATGATGGCCACCTTGAGGGTGTGGAGAGCAGGACCTGCTCTGGCTGCTGAGGCAAGCACACTCCTGGCAGCCCTTAGGGAGTGCAGAGGGACAGTCACCAAACTCGGAGACGCCCTACAAGTTTTCACAGCACTCCTTGGGACACAGGGAGCCTGCATAAGAGATAAAGCAGAGCTCCAGGTGCCTGAAGATATTTTGGGTCTAACAGAGAAATGTTAAAGCATTTCAACACCACTGGCATTAAGTGGTTTTAGCTGGCAGTGTTCGGTTTGGTACCTCCAGTTTACTCAATTTCTGTTTCAGATGCCAGTCCTTATTTGGAATTAGCCCGTCATTCAACCGATTCTTTACAGCCTTGTCTCCAGAGGGACTTTCTAGAGGAAGGGTCAGACTAGCCTCAGACGGGCTCAACTAGCCTCATCATTCAGAAATGCAGCCCATACACAGAGAACAAGGCTAAAAATTAAACGTCTTCCATTCCACGCATGGTTGAAATATGCTTTTTGTTTTCAAGTGTGGTCTTTGAGAAAAGTTTGCTTTCTAATGCCATTTTTTGCTACCCGCTTTGTTCTGCTGCAGACTTGCTGCCACCTGATCTATGGCTACTTTGCGACACAAAAGACGGACACCCGATCTGCAGGATTGCTGCTGACCTGCACTCAGAGGCAACTGTGGGCCCAGTACAGCTCTCCACTGAGCTGACAGTTTGTTTTCAGCGGAAACATTCTGTGGACATTTTGAGTAAAATATTCTGAACAGTATCTCGCCTCACCATTTCTATCGCAACATTCTTGCCACAAGGAAACAGTGGGGAGCATTTTTGGTCTCCACTTTCTTCATCTTTTTTTAAGGAAATGCTTTTGTGGATTGCTCTAAAAACACAGTTGTTGGTCCTGCAGTATGACTTAAGCACTTAATCTGCCCCGATTACTTTATAACAGAGTGCAGAACACCATTCTTATGAGCTGCTTATATTAAATCTCACACTTAAAATGGACTTATCATCAAAGTGTTTTCCTCACGTTAATTTTCCAGCATCTTGTAAAATTACTCAGCAAAGCAAGGTGATACTATCAACATTTTACAGATAAAGAAGCTGAAGTGAAGAGATCAAGTGGTTTACGCAAAGCCTTGGAGAGAATCATAAAGCCAGGATTGGGAGTTTCAGGTTTTGTCTTGTGCTCAGAAAAATACTTCATATGCCCATTCTAAAGACTAACTATCGCCAATAATAGTCTGACTTTATCATCCTTCAAGACATGCTGTAAGGCACATTTGCTTTCCCTATCTGAGAGAAACCGAGAGTATGGCCCTGGTAAGAAAGCCAACAAGCCTTCAGATACTGGGTTATTAATGCCTAGGCGATGCCTGCCCTTGGAGTAGTCTATTTGGATAATTGTGTTTTAAGTATGTGCTGGGAAGTGCTTTGAGAAAAGCATCCTTTTTAACTAACGAATGTTTACAGGGAATAAATGTGTTAAAATAATGCATCGGTATTCTTCACATTAATAGCTACACTCATTTTTGTCCATTTTCTGAAACAGGGAATCAACAGAAAAGAGGCAGATGAAACAACTGTAAGTATGATATATACCTTCTTGAAGGGCATAAATGAAGAAATTGCTAAGTTATTATAGCTTGAAAGCAAGTCTTTTTTTTTTTTTTTGTATTTTCTGAAGAGGGGAGAAAATAGGTAGGGAAGTGTGATATTATGGTAAAAACTGCTTCGGGAGGGTACTTATGTTCCCCTTTTGAGATGCCTGCTATCTGCGATTCCTCAAAACATTATTGTAAAGATGAAAAACATTCACTACAGCCTCAGAAGAATTTAGAAATTTGCACAATGTTTCAAGAGGATAAATGTGACCTATTAGCGAAGAATACTTTTCAACAGTAATTTTCAACAAATTGGTTTGTTTTCCACTACTGTATAACATCAGCGTCTTTTACTTTTCATTAGAACTAGTCAATTTTTAAGGCTCTGAGTGGAAAAAAAAAGGAAAAAAAAAACACAAAGAAAAAAGAACATAATTGTTAAAAGCAGCTTAAGTGCACACAGCACAATTTTTGATCATTTTCTACTTTGATACCATTTTTATTCTTGTTATTGCTCTTTCTGTGGAAGAAACCTGCAAAATCCTGTTTACTACTAATACCTTTTTCTAGCGTCCTCTGCGAATCCCAGATGTTTAGTTACAAACTGTGCAGGAGCACATGTTGTCCGTTTCCAAATGACCTTTTTTGACTCCCATTCAAAAATATGCAGTCACTTAAACCTCGCCTGCTTGACAGTGCACACACCCACACAAACAGGACATTGTTCTCCATTCATCATGCTTGAAAACCATGTCTGAACTTGTGTGTTAAAAAAAGAAAAATAAAATCATGTGGACTTAGCTGTGGGATACATATTTCTTTGGTATGACCCGCAGCATATTTTTTGTTAACGGCATAAAGACTAGGTGCAGTGCAGTTTTAAAAATTAGGACAGGATAACACCACTTTCCCAGGGCAATGCTGCTCTTTTCTATCATTGTTTTAGGAGTTGGCTGACAGCATGTATTGGTCATGTAGCAATTCAAGTGTCTGAATCGGAGAATCTTAAAGTGCCAGAGTCTCAAATACCTTACTTTTACTAGCTGTATTAGAAAATTAGATTGCCAGCCTTAAAAAGTACGTAGATCAAAAAGAAAAGCAATGATTCCAGTTTTGATGTATTGCCCTAGCTGTAACACAGAAGAACTCACAGAGGACATGTCAGCAGTCCAGGGATCCAGATCTGGTACCCACAGAGACAAACTCTGAGGCCAGGAGTAGAATAAGCTACTGAGAAGTCCTGCAGCTAAAGGAAAGCAGATAGCAGGAGCCAGCGGCAGCAGGGCAGGAAAGCAGGAACGAAACATTGACATGTTGTTCAGGGGACTTTGGTGAAACTGGTATAAGCACTTAGTCTTAGAGCTGCCCTCATATAACTGGTATAAGCCTACAAGCACAGTACCAACAAAACTGGATATGGTCCTCTCTGGGACGTTTTCTGCCCCTCAGTAACACTTTGCCAGGCAAACAGGCCTGGAGAAGTACATAACCATTCCCTACTTCAGACTACACTTCTCCAGATGGATTACTTCCCAGCTAAGACAAGTTTTGCCTAGGTATGAGAGGGAGTTTTTTTTTCACATGTTCAGCTAGGAACACCACACATGTAGAAATTACACTGTTTTGTATATATAAATAGATCTGCTAAGAGTGGAGCTGCTTTTCTTCCTTTGGACAGACACTCCTTAACTAAGGAAAAGTTATTTCTTCACCTGGAAGCCAGGAGGGGTGTTTCATCAGGCACACTTATATGATGGGCTTCCAGGAATGATGAAATTACTCTTTGAGAGAAAACATGCAGGTTCATAGTGGTCCAAAGGAGCCTCGTTAGACCATGTCTACCTTGTTAAGGGAGTTCACTTTTCAGTTGGCATAGTACCAAGATGATTTGATTTTCAAGGTATTAAACTGCTCTCTATCCTCTGTAGGAGGAAACCCTCCTTCACCCAGCAGTTTGTTCTCCCTTGGATATCAACATACACTGCTCTCACAGGGAAATCGGAGCTGTGTGTACATACCTACCGAGGAGAGGATTCTCACCCAGTTTCACCCCGATACACACACCGTACCCAAAACATGTGGTCCTACTGCAAAGAATGAGAGCAAAAGCCTTGTGTGGCTACTGGGGACCCTTTAGCCTCCAGGTCTGAAAAACCATTGGAGTTAATGGAACTTTAGAGCATGCTCAAGTGGTTTGCTGAATAGGACTGATTTGCTCAATTGAGACTTCTCTTTTTGAGGAAAGAGTCAATGCTACCAGCCCAGCTCTCCCAGGCAGCCTTACAATAACAAAACACAGAGTGTGTTCATTAAGTAAGAGCATGAAAATACCACCAGGTGAGTAAGCAGATTGCAGTTTCAATAGTGTTTTCATCACAAACATTGTGATTTTTTTTTTTAATTA